>ARYC01005514.1:0-29751 GCA_000711775.1 Oxytricha trifallax | reverse complement strand
TTTTTCTTTGGTGTTCTTGGTACAATAAAAGAGGAGTATCTCAGAGAAATAATTGAAGAATCACATAAGAAATGATATTCTATCTATCCTGAAGACTAGAAAAAGCAAGGCATTCTAATAAGCTCAGCTTGGCTAGAGGAACTTAAGAAGCATCCTTATCTTTCAAGTAAGCTTTGACATATAACTATGTTGGAAAATCTGGCACTGGCATATATCTTATGAAAGAGCATGCAAAGGTTCACAGAGAAAGAAAGTCGCAGACAATTTATGAAGTGAGCAAGAGGCTTTATAAAGATGTCTAAAAACCAGATGAAATAAACATAGATGCAGGAGCTGGCACTAAGAGAAGATATGTGGGCCCAAGCAAGCCATAAGAAGAGGAGAAGAAAGAGAAGCCATACCCTTTTATGGGCCAATTTAATATGTGAATATTTTCATTCGTTTAAATCTAAAAATTATTTATAAACATTCATTCTTCCCTCTCTCGCACAAATTGTTGTCTTATCTACGCTCACTCTCTTACAGCTGCTTTGAATCAAGTCTACTGTATCGGTGGGCAAGTCATGCATAAGATGATACAGCAGAAGCTTCTTGTAGTGAGTCTTGATTTAACTCCAGTAGAATTCTATTCCATTAAACTAAGGGCTGTAAGGAACGTTGTATACAGGAGTTATGTTTAACTCTCATAAGCTTTCTTAGACTCCTTAGTCTTATGAACTGAGAGGTTATCAACAAACAGGAGGATCTCTTGGTTACTATACTTCTCTCTAAGCTTATGTAGGAACTCTATATACTACTCTCGCTTAATAGAGCGAGGGTAAATAACATAACTCTCTAAAACTGAATCTTCACTTATACCAGCTACAATTGCATGGGTGATAATCATAAACTTCTATATTATCATACTTCTTATACCAAGACTTATTTATAAAGGTGTTGAAGGTGAATACAGCTTCATCAGCGTGTATGAACTTGATGTTATTAGTAATAGCTTTTTGCATTTAATCATATATATAGTTTAAATTATTACTATAAAATGGCACTGTAAAATCAATCACTCTCTTCACTCTGTTGACAATCTAGAAAGTAATACAATTTCTTCTATAAATATTGGCTATAGTCTAAGAAGAGATACGCATGTCAGGAAACCTGCGATGAAACATTACAGCTCGCTAGTCAAGAGGAAAGTGTGCCCAATACTTTACCAGAATTAAAGTGCTAAACAGATAACATGCAATGATACCTAACAGTTGAGGCACTCTTGTGTAAGAGCTTTGCAATAGCTGCATAATTTAGTACTGGTTTGAATTAGTCTATATTAATACTCGTACCACACCTAAGCTTAAGCAGTAAATCTAAATACTTCTCATCATAAATAGACCCTAAATATAGCTAATTTTTATTTCTCATTTTACAAATTGGCCTAATTTCTCACTAACCCCAATAAGACCCCAACTATACCCTACAAATCAAAGCACTTATAAACCTCACTAAGGGGTTTTGGGGTTTTGAATATCATATACTTATACCAATAAGATTAAATAAAATTTATTTTTGAATACTCCAAATAAAGCTTATTAAAATAAAAAGACTATAAAAAGTTCAGAAAATGATGAATTCTTTACTTTTTTTATTAACTGTCAATGGACAAGAAAAGTAAATTTATATTATATATTTTTCTATTTATTACATGGGATTCCAAAACATCTTATCAAAAGAGATGCTAAATAAAAACCCCCAAAACCCTCTCAGTAGTTTTATTGAGTTTTTGAATGATAAAATGCTGCAATTAGCTCATGCTTTATAAGAGTTTATTTATATATGATTTTAATATTAGTAATTCAAGTGAGAATATTTGAGGTTTGGGATCAGTTTATGACAGTGAGTGTATATATTTATTATTTAAGTTGCGTTATGGATATGATGAAAATAGTGAATAACTCAAGTCTATTTTAAATTGCACGTCTATAGCAAGACTGCTCCATAAATCTCCTCCTAAAGTTAGTTCTCACTCTCCAATAGAATTGAATTTGATATGATAGCTTTTTAATTTAAGGCAGATACCTTAAATTTTTAGAATCATCATATTGATTATCTCATTAATGATAGGACTTTTAAATACTGGGTTCATTTTTCTCTCACCTAGAGAGCTGTGATGTTCCATAGACAGTTTCTTGAGCTTAGCATCTCTGCTAAATCCATAGCTAAAATTTATAAAAAGAATGGAATGTTTTACAAGACAGTCAATTGCATTAAGAGAGTAATTGATTTTACTATTCCATTTTATAGAATAATTTGTAATATATATTAGATTAAATGCAGATGGCTAAAGAGCATAATATTAAGTTAATTCAAGCTGATAAAGTTGTGTTTAAATTTAATACCTTTATATCTAGGTCTTGGTATAAGAGGTACAGTAATATAAAAGTTTATGATCAAAAGGTTAAGGTGAAAACGCATGCTATTCTTGGTGGAATAAGTGAAGACAATGGACTTAAGATATATGTTTTTCATCCTCAATCTATAATGACCGAATAATACTTAAATCTCTTGCAATAATTTAGAGATAAGTACGCTGACTGAGAGATAATCCTGTTTGTAGATAACTTATCAGTTCATAAAACTAAAGACTCAAAAAAATAATATGAAAGGTTTAATTTAACCCCTGTATTTAATGTTTCTTACAGCCCTCAATTAAATGGAATTGAGTTATATTGGGAGTTATTGAATGCCACCATAAGAAACTTCTGCTCTATCACATGATGAACGATTTAAATATAGATACAATAGATGTTATCAGGAGTGTCTTCCTCTATTAATTTGAAGCGCTCTTTCATCAATTTAATAGCAGTTCCAACTTTTTCTATAATGTTAGATGTCTAAGCTTACTTGAGATGGATGGATACTTCTGCAGTTCCTGCAGCCAGGTGTCACTGATTTTAATTCCTTGCTTCTCTTTCTCTTCAGGAGAGATGCTGTAGTTCTTTTTGTGAGCTTCTTAAATAACTTCATTTCAGTACTCAGGCTTCAGATTTTAAAGAACATCGAAGAAGAAGTTTCTCTCTGATAACTTATTAGAGAGTTTTAACTAAGAAAGATAAAAAGCAAAATCTGGATAATTCATAGCATCATCATAGAGGTTTGTTATTAAGATTTCTGGGTAGTTAGTCATCTCAATCATTATGATTTCATTAGACTTAAAAGCTTTTTTATCTTCACTTAGTAATTCTTAGTTCCCTCCTAAGTTGGCAAGAACAATCCAACTAAATCATATATGTAGGTTATAGATGGAAACTTACATTGCGAAACCAAGTATCTGTCGAGGTCCTCTTTACTTCGAAATTTTCTTATTAAATCCTGAGATTGAATTCTCTTCATAGCATCATTCATAGACACCATTTTGTTTCCTCTTTCTAGAAAAGTTAATGAAATTTAAAATTATGGATATCCATTCTAAATTTTTTAAAATCTTACTACTAAATATGGAGAATCTGCTGGAGGTCTGCTATGAAAAAATATGTGGAGAAGCATTAAAAAACTAGCTTCAAGTTTCACTGATTAATTTCCATTTTTATCAAACTATCTCCATTAAAATGCTCCTAATTGTGTTTGAATATTTTAGGATGTCTCCTCCGAATTAAGTTCGAACTATATTAGGAGTTAAATTTTAAGGTTAAAACTTAATTAGGAGCATATTAAATTAAAAAATGCTTAATAACTAGACCTCAGAATTTTATTCAAACTTGATTTGGAAGGCCTTCTAGAGAAACAAATCTTCTTTAGGAGCATTTTAATTTACTAAAATGTAAAATATTCTCATAAAATATGTCAAATTCAGCCTTTTATATTACTTCATTTTTCTTACCTCTTAGCAAAGAATTTATCAAAGTATTATAAACTTTAATATTAAAGAATAGCTGAGTTAATTTTATCTTTATTATAGTTTTAAATATCAGCAAACTAAAATTTGCGCTAAACCATTAAGAAGAACGGCATTACTTGTAGTAAGTCAATAAAAAATAGCATTCCAGTTACCTAAAAATATTGAGATCAGAGAAGCTTTCACTTAGTGGGACCCTACCTATGAAACTTTTGACGAGTCTAGCTTTGAGATTTCAATCTTAACTAAAAAGGAAACAATCAAAGAGCTTCAAAAATAGAGGAGGAAGTGAAATAACCCGTAATTGATCATAAATTCATCCAGTTAAAGTAGAGTACTAATGTTAAGATTTTAAAAAGTTTTCCTCTATCAGTCAAATTTCAAAAGACATAAGATAAATATACACAACGATATACCTCGACTATATCTCAAGCATTAAATGAATGATGGGAATTATATCTATGAATTTTTTGAGAAACCTTGCTCTCATACAAAAGACCTTAAAGTGCATTTAAAGAAAAAACACAATCAAAGTTTTGTTTTCATTCATTAAGAGACAGGAAAAAGATTCCTCAAAAAAGGAGAATAAAGAAATCCAGCTGAGTCTCTCACAGTTAAAGTATAGAATTAGGTCAAAATGAAGAATGGAGTTTAGAATTTTCCAGTCTAAGATATCAATAAAATAATGGTAAAAACTGAAGCAATGAAGATTCCTATCTTAAAAATTATTGACATGAATTCTTCCTTGAAAGCTACCTCACTCTCGAGGATAAAATAGAGTAGTGAGTCATCACAGATGACTAATACGCTTATAAAATTATCCTTTTAATTCCTTCCTTGCTGATGACAAGTTCTAAATGTAATCTACTAATGAGTATGACGCTCTTTAATGAGCAAAGTTTAAAGTGTGCAAGCATATTATTTAGCTTAATGCTATATTACTTAGAAAAAATCATGTAGCTTTTAAATTTCCTCTTCTTAAAATGACTTACAGACCGCTCTTATTTGACAACTGATGCCAAAGGTAAATTGGCTAGATAGTGAAACAGATTGTTGAGGGAATAGAAGAGCTTCAAAAATTCGGTTATGTTCATAGATACTTGAAGCCAGAGTATACCAAGATAGAATTTCAACCTATCAGAGTATATATAATTTAATTCAACAGGGCTCAAAGAGTGCAAGTCTCAGCCTTAGGAAATGTATTAGGTAATCGTGGATATTTTCCAGAGAGAGAAGATTGGAGAGACGGAGACATTGATTGCTTGGGATATATGGGCTTTAGCAGCAATAATAATAGAGAGTAACATGCCAAGGAACGATTACTTTAGCTGCAAAGTTGAGAGAGATTAAAAGTAAAGGATCGAACAATATTTAGATAAATATAAGATTAATGGATGCCTAAGAAACCTTGTCTACTTAACCATCATCAAGCTAAACAAGGAAAACGATGAAACAATAGAAACAATTAAACATCATCTTAAAAAGATAAAATTCAGAGAACTAGAACATGATTCTAAGCTTATGTTTGTTTGAAATATTTTAAAAACTCGCTTGTTATAATCATATAAATTACTAATATTTAAATCATAAAACCCTGCATAAACCCTATTAAAACCCTAATAAAGCATGCATTAATTGCAGCCTTATATCATTCAAAAACTCAATCAAACTATTGAAATGGTTTTGGGGTTTTTTTATGTTGGAAGTTTTACTTCTTTTATTTAAATAAAAAGTATCAAGTAATTTAAAAATCTATAAAAATAATAAGATGCTAATGAACTTTAAAGCAATAAAAATCATTAACACTATACTATCACTTTCATAATGATTAATCAGTTATTTAAATAAAAAAGTAGTTATTTAAAACTTAAAGTGAAAGATTAAAAAAAAACACTCCATTTTTAATGAAATTTCCTACGATTATTTTTCGACATAGTATATTTTATGCAAATACTATTTATGTTTATAAATATTATCTTAATAATTTATGAACTTAAACTATTATATGTTTCGATTAAAAATGGAAGTCTAAAAAACGATTTGCATGATGTATTTACTTTACCTATTAAGAGAGAGAGAGAGTATTTCATGGCAGAAAGTATTGAGAGATATATTTTTGAATACTAACTATTAAAAAAATATTTGTAAGGAAATAATTAAGACGAGGCAAACAGTTGCACTCTGTTTCTTATTTCTTAGAGATCTGTGACTAGAGGATATCCAAATCTTCAAGAATTTCTTTATTTGTCTTATTCTGCTCAATTTATTTTTATTACTAAAATTAATTCGCTTTAAGATTAACATTACATGGTTTTTTTTTTAAAAAAATTATTTCAATATCTAAATGGATTGACGTTTATTGTAAAGTTAATAATCTAGGTAACATCATAATTATATAAATAAAACTTTCAATGATGTTTAATTTTTTCCAATCATCTATGCAAGATTTTTATAGATTTTTAGCAAGTAATCTCCCTTTAATTAAAAAATAAAATGCAATTTAATATATAAATAATAATTCTAGTCCTTAAATGCCAAACTAACTGGCATTTTCTGTTTAGATTAAGTGATCGAGTACTGTTTATTTAAATTTCATTCACTATTTTACTATTAAAAAACTGCATCTAAAAATTCTTTCTCACTTTAAGTTTCTTATAGTGTTATTTAAATTTAAATTGGAACAAAAATCATATTGTTACTTGCATTTTGATATTGCTTTTTTATGCTCCTAAATAAGAGTATTTTAAGAAAATATAATATTTATAGCTATATTAAGAAAATTCTTATTATGGGAGACAAGTAATATCTTGCTCAATTATAATTGAAAATAATAGTTAATTCATTATATTATATAAATTTAATCTTTAAAAAATAATTTATAGTAAAACATCACTTATATTATTAAATTGGATATTAAATGAATATTTTACATAAAATTCAAAATATTTATAAATGATTTTATCAAAAAGGTTAATGTTTATGCAAGCTGATATATGCTTAGTATTTAAACTCAAATAATTAATAATATTGATTTATTGACAGAATATTATTATAAGATATTTAATATTGAGGATGATGTAAAAAATGATTTAGCAATATTCTTAGAAAGATTCTTTGCTAATAACTCCAAAATATGAATATGACACAATTTCTATTGATAATTTTGCTTCATAAATATAAAACTTTTCTGCTATAGAATATTTTAGTTGCATTTATGACTATAAAACAAGCTGAAAATACTAAACTGCTGTAATGAACAAGAGAATTGTGTAAATTATCATAATTTGTAGCTTATTGCTTATTATTCATTGATTACTTGAATCAGTACAGCTCTCTATACACGTAATTAGGTCAACTACTCCATTAGAAAAGTGTAGCGCAAGTAAATCTATTGTAGTTAAATCCTGTGAAGGCATATATCTAAAAAATAAAATATTTATTTTATCATAAATATTTTAATTTAATATTTAAAAATATATACATCTTTATAATTTAACAAAGAAATTAATCAATTAATATTTCTACTATATTATATTACCTCAAATTAAAATAAAATTACAATATAAGGGTTTAGTTTAATATTTTTGAATATTTTAAGATATTTAAATGTGGATAATTAAACATATCTAAGATAATTCTGCTATAGGAAAATAGTATTTTCAAAATATCTATTTATACAAATTTTTTTTATTTATAAACATGAATTTAAGAGAATATCTCTTTTAATGATTATTAAATCATCTACTCTTCTGAATGATATTGTTATTTGTGCTTTTGTTCATCTTATTTTTTTAAGGAAATTTTTCTTTAAATTGTTTTAGATTATTTTTTTTCATCTTTTTAAAATTTGTTTCCTTACTCTCTCTCATCTCTTGGATATTTTTATAGTAATAGATCATGATGATAATTAGTTAATTATATGAACTATATTAATCTATATAACTAAACAATTTAATCTATAATTTAAAAAATTTTATTAAGTTTATTATAGGAAATCAAGTGATTTGATGGTAAAATTGAAATAGAAGTATAAATTAAAGTAGAATAATGGACAGGAATAGTGTCTTTTGCTGTCTTTATTCAATGCATTTCTTCGTAATCTTTTATAACTTTTCTTCTTGTTGTTGAATTCATAAAAAAATATTGAGATAGGCTATTAATCTTACTGTCGTCAAAGTACTCTGTTTTTTTTGGCGCTACTGTTGTATTTTTAGAAACTTCTCAGGTTTGAGACTACTATATCAGAAATCTCAAACCTGAGAAGTTTCTAAAAATACAACAGTAGCGCCAAAAAAAACAGAGTACTTTGACGACAGTAAGATTAATAGCCTATCTCAATATTTTTTTATGAATTCAACAACAAGAAGAAAAGTTATTAAAGATTACGAGGAAACACATTGAATAAAGACAGCAAAAGACACTATTCCTGTCCATTTTTCTACTTTGATTTATACTTCTATTTCAATTTTATCCTCAAATAAATTAATTTTCCTTATCTTGTTACATTTTAAAGTATATTCTACTTGTAAATGCTAAATTTTTAACGGAAATTTCCTTATTAAGTGAAGTAAATTTTCTTAACAAATGAAATTTGATTAGTATTTTAATCAGATATAAGAATGTACTGGTCTATGATATACTTTAGATTAACAATTATTTTATCTAATCATTAGGATCTTCTGTACAATATGTGGAATGGAAATGTTAGTGAATAAGACAGATTCTCAATTAGAATCTAAGACGAAAAATATTTTTTACTTTGAATTTTTTTACGAATCCTCTTAGAATTTGATGTAGACAAAAGGGTTGTTTATAATAATTTTGGGTATATGTCATTTTAAAAAGTTTTACTTATTGTTAGGATATATTGGGTACATTAAAATGACAGAGACTTAAAATAGCCTAAGTGAGAATTGTTTATAGGTACTAATAAGAAATCAAAATAAACCATTTATTTAAAAAAGGGGTTTAGAAGTCTCTGAAGTTGGGGTTTTTAAGGTTGTCAGTTATTCTTTAGTAAATTTTTATCTATATGCATCTTTTCATTGTGATTTATCTTTAAATAAAGCATTAAGTTCTTGATATTTAGCTTTGAATTTGAAAATATGAATATCATATTTCATATTGGGGAAGTTGTAATGGTGAATGAGCTCTTTAGTTATTTATCCTTCTTGAAGTATCTCATTATGAAATTCCACAATAGAATAAAGCATTTAATTTTTGAATTAATCTCATTTGATATTCAGTGACTACCAATTTTCCATCATTAATATATGTGTTTAGTCTAGAGCTATGTCTCATTTTTCACTGATCCATTAGTCATTACTCTTTATGCTTTTATTATAATTATAATTCGGTTTTGCTGCTTGTTAGCGTCTTATTATGAATTATATTATTGAAAATAGAGAATTTTAACAACTTTATTAATAATAGAATTAATATATGGAAAGGAAGAGTCATCAAAGATCAACAGAAAGAGAAAAGAAGAGGTAGAGTTATACACGTAGATACAAATAGTTCTGTTTCGGAGTAGTTGAATGACAATGTTGTTCCTAGATGTCAAATTTTTACATTTCACATTTCTTCTCATTTTTTCATTAAATAAATTCTCTATTTTCTAAATCTTATAATAAATGAAGTTGCGATAGTAAGAAACTTTTAGTATATGGAATAAGTCATTGATCTCATTTATCTACTTTAAGGAGAATCTCTTTAATTAACTTTGAATTCAGCTCTAGTAAATGAATAAGGGAAGAATAAACCTGAATGCTAACAGTAGTTTTAAATTACAGTAATGATAATTAAAAAGCTTTTCAATTTAAAATAAGATCATTTCAAAATATTAAAAATCAAGACATAAGTTTTCTAATTATTACTTATAAAATTTAATTAAATTCTGCAAAAATTTTAAGGCTAAAAGATGCAATTGTAAGTTTTACCTCAACAAAATGTCAAGAATTAGACCTTTCAAGTCTTTCTTCATTCATATGATGGTAATTGGCAGCAATAAATACTTACTGAATTAAATGGTGGAACAATTATGTATCTGTTTAAGAATCTTGTTATTTTATAATTTTTAAGCTAAAGATGTTTATAAAATGAAGATTTTAGACAAAATCACATTACATTTTAATTATTAATCAAGTAAATTTAGGCGCAAACTGCATCCTACCATCCAAAATTAAGCATCAATGTGATTTAAAATGGTTTGTGATATGAATATTGGTGGCGTGATCGAAATCTTAAAGCATGCAATAAATAGAAGGACAAAGTGTACCTTCATCAACTCTTTATGTTAAATGTGATCATCAGAGTTTGATAATTTTGAGTATGAAATCAATTCATTGCTTCATACTTATTTCGATTGCCAATATATATCTATATAAAGTTAATTAATATATTTTATATTCATGAGAATATTATTTAATTAAAATAGATCAATAGTTTAGATTTCCTATTGAGTTACAATAACTAGATGAGAAGAGTTTGACTCAGAAAGCATTACTAACCACTGATGCTGCTGATTTATATGATTGTAAGATCAGAAATATAGAATTTGATAAAGCCTTTCCTGATTATTGTTATAAAATTATGCAAATAATTTTTTTGGCATTAGTAAATTCTAGCTAAGTTTAAAAAAATTATCAATAAAACTATATATCACTAAAATTGCATAATTCTTAGATCCTTAGGTTCAATTTGTACTCAAGCTTCTAGATAAATGATTTTGTCTTGGTTGCTGTCATTAAAATATGGTTTTATCAGAGAAAAGAAAGCTGTTTATTTAATAAAGAATACTTAATGCTAAATCTGAAAGAATCATTAATTAATGTATTATCAAAAATAGCCATTTATCTAACGAGTAATGACTTCATTGGTTAAAAGCTTGATATTTTTGCATTCATTCTACTAGACTGCTTGTTAATTTAAAGGATAAAGTTATAAATTGTTTCATTATTTTGTTAATGTCTACACCGCTGGAGTAAACCTGAAGAACAGTGAGCTTTCTTTGGTGCTGGTAAATCTTCCCAATCACTCTAAATATTAACATCATAGTATCTAAGATTTAGTTAGTATTGTAGGAATACATTTGATTTGGGAAAATGAATTAAAATTAAATTAAATAAATATTTAAATCATGGCAGTTATAAAATCTAAAGTAACTCAAAATTCAAATCTGAGTCATTTCTACGGTAGATCCCGCAATTTTAGCTGGACTTTACTATTGGCAATATTCCTGAATCATCCTAGGAAGCTAGATATTTTTATTTTGAGCTAACTCCCAAAAATAGTAAAAGGGGTTTTTCTCGCTTGGGAGAAGAGATAAAATCATTATGGCAATAACAACCACCGTCTTAATTTTAATGCGCTATCCAAAGAGTATAATATTGTTAAGGTTTGGAGACATTTTCCAAAAACATAACTGAAGGTAATTAATAATTAATTAAAATTAATTTTAATTCATTTTCCCAAATCGAATGTATTCCTACAATAATAAATTTAATATAAATATTAATTATAAATAAATCCTAACTTTAGAAATAATATGAAGCTGCGGATGAACAATTTAAATAGCAAGAGTTTAATTATTCTATTGAGACATATGCCAAATCAGCAGTTGGAAGATCTAATCAGCAGTTGAAATTGTTGTTAATCTACCAGTATCTTTTATATCAGTTAAGATGCTAAGCTATTCACCGCATTAAAGCATGAAGCATCCTAAGTCTGCTGCATATCATCTATCTTTCAGCTAATCTGAAGAATAAGGTCTTGGAAGTCTTTGTATCATGGAAAGATACTAATTGGTGGAACTCAAAGATCTTGATGATATCACATTATCATATATTATAAATAAATTTATTTATTTATTAATTATATTATTTTTGATTGAGTGAATCCAATATGCTAGGTACCTGATTTGTTTTGATATCATTGAACATGAAGTTAGACATCACATGATTAAAGACTGCGGATGTTAATTGTTATGTCTTCATCCAAAATAGTAACTTACTAAGAGGGTAAGAACCCTTCAAATATTTTGCAGGGAGGAAGTTTTCCTAAATCTTTTAGTTTGACTGCAATTCTTGGTGAGTTTGAATGTTTTTAAATCAAGTCTCTTAATCTCTATTGCGGTGTCTATTACTTAGATTTTATATTAATTTGATGTTTAATATTCCAACAAATTAATCTTGTTTTAATTACACTTAAATTCAATTTAATCAGTGAGTTTTGTAAGAAGTATAAATATTTTATAATTAAAAAATAATTATATTTACACAAGAATTAATAAAATAATCAACAATCAAATTTAAATGAATTCAGCATGGTTATAGTTGAAATGATCTTTCGCAAATCAATAATAAATTTGAATATTCAAAAAGTATTAAATACAGTAATATAAATATTTAATCTTCTAATGATTAAATGCAGATTTAACTGCTTAGTTATTTTCTTATAGATTATAATAATATTCTTAGATTATGAATATTATTCAATTATTTAATTATAATAAATTCTATATATAAATATAAATTTTATGATAATTAATTAATTAAATAATCAATCAATAATTGAGATCACGAAACTTTCCAGTTAAATTGATATGAGCGATCGGTAGCCACTTAGAATTACTATATCCCTAAATATCAAATAAAGATGCAGAACATTATTTTCAATATCTTCTCTCGTGTCATAGTCAAATGAAAACACAATTTATATACAATAATTTAGCCGTATAATTTATGAAGAAATATTATTAATTAATGGTGGCATTTAGTTAAATCTCATAAGCAAATTTTATATTAATAGGCGTAAATTGAAAATTAAGAAAGCTAAAAAATATAATGTGAGTATTTAAGAACTTTAGTATAATTGTAGGGTTTAAATTTATTTTTAACTACTACAAATAGAACATTGTCATCTTAGCCTTTAAACCCGTAGCGATGGTGAATACATACGGACTTCCCTAGCGTAGCTCACTATCAGCTGGTTCAAGCAGCAATCTCCACCACACAACTGAGTTTTCCAATGAAAAAGGTGGAGACATATACATATTTAAACTTTTACACCAAAATATTACAATTATCACCATTGCAAAATTTCCATTAGCATAAATGCCTAAGAATAATCAAACAATAATGAGGCCATTTTTGAATATGCCTACATTTTCAAAAATTTCAAGGATGTTGTTATATTCACTTTTAAATATAGATAGATATAGTTTAGTTCATGGGAATTAATGACGTTCCTATCCATTCTGTTGCTTAAGAGCTCCTCTCTGACAACTTCGCAAAGAAAACATGATCAAATTTTAATTGAATTTATGCTGGCTTTGGAGAGAGCCTAATCAACACTACACTACTATTGCTTAATATATTACTCTCACTCTTAGTGCCTCGTCAATCAAAACCCCAAAACCCCTTAGTGAGGTTTATAAGTGCTTTGATTTGTAGGGTATAGTTGGGGTCTTATTGGGGTTAGTAGAGAAATTAGGCCTATTTACAAAATGAGAAATAGAAATTAGCGAAATTTAGGGTCGATTTATGATGAGAAATATTTAGATTTACTGCTTCAGCTTAGGTATGGTACGAGTATTAATATAGATTAAGTCAAACCAGTATTGAATTATGCAGCTATTGCAAAGCTCTTACACAAGAGTGCCTCTACTGTTAGATATCACTGCATGTTAGCTGTTTAGCATTTTAATTCTGGTACTTGAAAGCATCCTGCTAGAAAATAAAAGTTCTCACAGCATCATATTGAATACCTCTGTGACTCTAAGACTTTAAAGTATTGGGCACACTTTCCTCTAGACTAGCGAGCTGTAATGTTTCATCGCAAGTTTCCTGATATGCGCATCTCTCCTTAGACTATAGCCAACATTTATAGAAGAAATGGTATGACTTTCAAGACTGTCAACAGAGTGAAGAGAGTGATTGATTTTACAGTGCCATTTTATAGTAATAATTTAAACTATATATATGATTAAATGCAGAGAGCTATTGATAATAACATCAAGTTCATACATGCAGATGAAGCTGTGTTTACTTTCAACACTTTTATTAATAAGTCATGGTATAAGAAGTATGATAATATAGAAGTTTATGACTAAAAAGTGAAGGTAGTCACCCATGCAATTTTAGCTGGTATAAGTGAAGATTCAGGCTTAGAGAGTTATGTGATTCACCCTCGCTCTATTAAGCGAGAGTAGTATATAGAGTTCCTACATAAGCTCAGAGAGAAGTATAGCAACCAAGAGATCATCCTGTTTGTTGATAACCTTTCAGTTCATAAGACTAAGGAGTCTAAGAAAGCTTATGAAGACCTAAACATAACTCCTGTTTATAACGTTCCTTATAGTCCTTAATTTAATGGAATAGAATTCTACTGGAGTTAAATCAAGACTCACTACAAGAAGCTGCTGCTGTATCATCTTATACATGACTTGCCTATCGATACAGTTGACTTGATTCAAAGCAGCTGTAAGAGAGTGAGTGTAGATAAGACAACAATTTGTGCGAGAGAGGGAAGAATGAATGTTTATAAATAAGTTTTAGATTTAAACGAATGAATATATTCACATATTAAATTGGCCCATAAAGGGGTTTGGCTTCTCTTTCTTCTCCTCTTCTTATGGCTTGCTTGGACCCATATTTCTTCTCTTTGTGCCAGCTCCTGCATCTATGTTCATTTCTTCTAGCTTTTAGACATCTTTATAAAGTCTCTTGCTCACTTCATAAATAGTCTATGACTTTCTCTCTCTGTGAACCTTCGCATGCTCTTTCATTAGGAATATACCAGTTCCAGGTTTCCCTACAAAGTTATGAATCAAAGCTTACTAGAGAGGAATGGGTGCTTCTTAAGCTCAGCGAGCCAGGTCTCGCTTATTAGTATGCCTTGCTTCTTTTAATCTTCAGGAGAAATAGAGTAGCGTTTCTTGTGAGCTTCTTCAATGATCTCTCTGAGATAACTCTCTCTTAAAGTGCCAAGAACACCAAAGAAGAAGCTCCTTTCTGGAAGTTTGTTAGAGAGTTGTTTCTTGGTAGGAAGATAAACTACCAACTCTTCATCTTTCATCGCATCCTCGTAGAGATTAGTGACTGAAATCTCTGGGTAGTTTGGTATATCTATCAACTTTATTTCACTGTTTTTGAAGCTTTCTTCTCATCGCAGAGTATAGCTTTTAAGAATGAAATTTTGGTACCTTCCATCGTTGGAAGGAATAAACCCACTATAGCATATGATTGAGTATATTTCACATGCTTACCATGCTAAGTGAGGTATCGATAGAGATCTTCCTTGCTTCTAAATCTTGAGATCATTTCTTAAGCTTCAACCCTCTTCATTGCAGTACTTATAGATTCCATCCTTGTTCCTTCTCTTGTTATTGAATTTCAAATTTTAATATATAGAGTTCTGGATCCTACTGTTAAAAATCTTAGTATTAAATATGGGCATCTTATAGGAGGTCAACCTGGTAAGGATACGTGGAGAAAGCTGGCAGAAGCTGTATCACTGTTCAGAGTTGGTGCTCCATTTTTATCAATTTAGTTCCATTAAATTAGTACTAAGTTTGTTTAAATTTGATTAGTGCTGGTACTATTTTCGTTTAATTTTAGTTGGTACCAATTTAATAGTACCAATACTTAATTAGTACCTAGTTTTTAACTAATGAGGTTTTAATGGAAAAGTTTCAAAATGGTTCAAAACCTAATTGGTACCAGTACTAACTTGAATTTTTTCTCAGTTGGTACCAAAATTAAAATATTAAGCATAAAATTAGAAAATTTATAGTTATAAACTAAGTATAAATATGATTTCTAACACCTAAGATCAACCATTGTTGTTGCAGTGCCAGCTCCTATACATAGTTAGTATAGCCAGTGAGGTTTTTAGTTTTTAATAATTGAAATTTAAATTTGAATTTAAACATGGCGGGTAACTTGAATCGTAAGGCAGTTTCTCTTGGAGCAGGTTAATCATTGCTCAACTTTGGCTCCTCCAAGAAACCAGAAGTAATTTATATTGAAAAGGAGGTAGAGCTAAGAGCTCTAGAGTTTGAAGCTGAGGTCTTTAAAATTTAAGTTTAAAACAAGAAGTAGAGTGCTGAGATGGGAGTTTAAACATAAGTTGAATTGGTTGAGGAAGATAAGGAACAGCAACCAATAGAAAAAATTAAAACATTTTAATGTGAAGACTGCTAAAATTTTTTCTCAACTGAGTCTAGCTTGAAGAGACACATCAAAGAGGTACACTCTGGTAGAGCTAAGATCTACTTCAAGCATGATAAAGTAGATGGTAGATATTAATGCACTACCTGCATGAAGTCTTATACTCACTCAGCTAAAGTAAAGAGACATATGCAAAAGCATCATCTAAGCGAATTCCTGATTAAAGATGAGGAAACTTAAAAGCTTGTACCTGCTAAAAGAAAAAATAACTCTCTTGATTCACAAATAGAGCAGTAGGAGAGACTTAAGAGATAGAAGCGGTTTGAGTCAATGAACCAACCAGCAAATGGTATATATATTGCATGCTTATAAGAGAGAGCAATGTATATACCTGCATTAAATGCAGTCGACATAAGCAGCTGTATTGAAAACTATTTGAATATTGACGTACCTAACAAGGTAAAACTTATAGTTGTTGATGAATTCGCATACAAGGTATATCCATTCAAGTATCTCATTAAGAACGAGCAATATTAAAATGAGTTTGCAAATGAATACATAGTACTGAGAGAGGCTTTAGAAAAGATAATGCAAGAACTTAGCTAAGCTCGACGGAGTTATACTTGGTCATGGTTTTATTGCATTGAGACTCAAGAAGTTTGAAATGACTCTAAGAGAGTATCTCTACCATAATAGATATCCTGATGATTTGAATGAGATACTCACAGATATGACTAAGGGTGTGAAAGAGCTCCATGATCTAGGGTATGTTCATAGAGATTTGAAGCCAGAAAATGTAATGCTAAATCTCTGCCCTTTAGAAGTAGTAGTCATAGATTTCAACAGAGCAATAAGACAAGAGATAGTGACTTTAGCTAAGGTTTTAGGCACTCCAGGATACTTCCCTATAAGAGAGAAATGGACAAATGGCTCTGTATAATGGGATGTTTGGGCGGTAGCTGCAATTATCTTAGAGTGCGATATGGAAAGTATGTCATACTTTGGAACAAAACATGAGAAATAATCAATAAGTTTGGCTGCTAAACATATTAAGCAAGATGAAATATGCAATGAAATTAAGAAGATAGTTGAGATGGTCATCGTAAAAGCTCCAGCATATCCACGATAATCATTGGATGATATACTAGAACAACTACAAACTGCTAAATTCAAGAGGTATCACAAAGATAAGCAGATAAAATTTGTTTGAATTAAGTACAGTAATACTCATTAAATATTGATTAAATTCATTAAAAACATGCGTTTTCTCTACTAACCCCAATAAGACCCCAACTATACCCTACAAATCAAAGCACTTATAAACCTCACTAAGGGGTTTTGGGGTTTTGAATGTCTGTAGCCATATTCTCATTATGCGAAGACCTCTAAAACTGCTATAAAATACATCTCACAGCAGTGAGCGTCAAGAATCTATTACCTGCATCATATATAGTAGGCCATAACTACGAAGCCATTTTATACCTATTGAAATCTTCAGGGTTACATAACTAAAAATTTACAGTAAATACAAACTGCTATTATAGGAATGATAATGCAAGATCAATTACAATTTAAATGGAGTGTAAGCTTAATTGGAGATAAGGAAATGCCAAAGGTGCCTGGATAGATGGTAAGGTGTGGGCTAGGAAAATTAAGATGATTCCTTTTATAGGATATGCATACAATTCTGTCTCTAATATTAATCTCCCTTCATTTTCCAACACTGATTTGAGTTGTTCTATTACTATATCCTAATTTTGAGAATTTTCTTGGAACTTACTGGAAATATTATTAAAATAAATATAAAAGTATTTGCAATGCATACCCATCAGATTCTGAACTCTCAATAAATCAATAAAGGATATGGGCCAGATTGAGTCAGAGTAAATTGATTAATCAGATTTAGATGAAGAAAACAGCAATTATTTATCTTCGACACGCAATTAAAATGACTAGGATGACGTTAACGATGTACACACGGAAGAAGAAGAGGATGATTATGGTTATGCGCTTGTAATTATCACTAATAAGCATATCTTCTGAAAGAAAAGATGAGGAGATAAAGAAATTTTTGATTTGGTTGCAATAGTTTTGAGATTGATTACAACAATAATGGGAAATACTGAAAAAATAGGTTTGGCGATGACAAGCAAAAGAAGATAATCTCAGATATTAAAGTTCCCATAACATTTTTTTATGGAGAGAAATTTTTTTTGGCTGCAATTCATCTTTGATTATAAAGATAGACTACTAAAAGAGAATAAGCAACCATGATAAATAGTACTTTAAAAATACTAAAGTAATTATTGACATTCAAATGAGATATATAAATAATAATTAAATTCCTTAAAGGTTTTCATTTAAATTTCTTTTTCTCTGTTTTTCTAACACTTTTTATATTAGTATCACTGTTTTTTATTTATTATATAATTTCATCTCCATCCAAGTTTATGTGGCATTTAGCTTTAATAATTATGATAATGAATTGTACTTTGAATTTGAATATCTTTGAACTTATTATTATATTAATTAAATATCATTATGAATTTATATCTGTATATAGAAGAAAAATAAATTTATATTCTTTATATATTTAATATTTAAAATAAATAGGATCATAAATTAAAAATATTCTGGGAAAAATATTTTAATCAGTTAATCATTAATAAACTGAATATAATATGTTGAACTACATGACTGTTTTAGGTTCATTCTTAAGAAATAAAAAATGTATAGCCTTGATAACCTCAGCTATTTATAGTTGATTACTATGACTCAAACTTAGATTTCTTAAATCTCAAAGACAAAATCAAAAATTGAGAAATGAAGTTTCCTAGGAGATATTTTATCTAAAGACATTATCGATAAGGGAATCGAGTATTAAAACCTTCAATTGTAATAAGATAATAAAATTCATGCTAAAACTTGAAATATTTACACAAATCAATTAACATTTAGATAATACTAATCATAATCAGTATGAAGACCAAGAAGGAATTTTGCATAAATGGAGAATCTTGTAACTCGTTTACTACAACCATACAACATCTCAGGGAGGATAAAGATATTTAAATATTTTTTTGAGTTTTCATAAAAAGATAAGTATTCCCTATATTTACTGTTTAATTCTTAAAAGTATAAGATTTTCTTAAACTTAGGATCAAATTAAAAATTAGATTTAATTAAAAGAAAAGAGTTTATTCTGTTAAAATAGTATCCTTTTTTGATTCTAGCAATCTTATTTTAAAATCTCCTGGAAATCATAGATCTTTATTATTTTAAACGTTGACAGACTAATTAGTTTAATTAGAGCTAATCCATTTTGCTTATGGGATAAACAGAAATAAAATGCTTTGTACTTAATCTATCTCAAAACTCTACCATATTCAAAGTTCTAAAGTTAATTACATACAGAGGCACGATCCTCTTTTCTTCTTAGTTTTACTATAAAAATTACTTTCTTATATTAAAGTGTTTGCTAGTTAAGAAGAGCTATTTGATAGTTTAAACGAGATTAATCCGTATACTTGTAGCTATAAAACCAAACTTAAAATTAAAAAAGTTAACATAATAAAAAAGGAAAACTACATCCTTTAAACAAAAAGAAGATTTTTGAAATTTTCTAAAATACTGAGAGAGGATCTCTTTACTAATTAAATTTTACAATTAATCATTAGAATTTATCTATACGAATAAAGTAATGTGTAATCTCCAAAAAAATAGATACTTAAGACTCGAGTAAAATATAGGTATTTATGAGAATTAACAAACTGAAACTTAGTATCATATTTTATAATTTTTAATCATTTTATAATTTACTAATCCTTTATTTAATTGTCTGTTATTTCAATCGGGAAATATGGACAAAAAATTAATAATTGACTTCAATTTTTTAATTAACTGGATAATTTTATTTATTTTGTTTCATTAATTTTTATTGCTAAATAAACTTTTTTTATTTATATTTATATATTTATACTAAAGATCTTTTTTATAAATTCTTTGAAATTTTTCTCTATCCTTAGATATGATAAATAAATTATTCCCATATATTTAAGTATGATCTTTAACAAATAGAGTATTTTATTTTAATTTAATAAACATTAACTTAATATAATACAAATGAGCCTATTTTTGAGTACCATTCATTAACCATAAAAAGAGAAATAATAATAATGATATATATGAGAGAAAACATCAAGATATTCAATACTTATCTAAGTTTTTAAAATTATAAATATGAAAAGTTATCCTTGAATTGTCTTATGTGGCTAAAGATAGCATAAAAGCATCAGTAAAAAAATTTGAATAATTAAACAATGAAAGATTGATTTTTGACATAATAATTGTTACTCTAAAAATTATATCATCTGACTCTGTGACAAAGATTAATTTTGTTTTAATGCTAATTCCTAGAGTTTATTATGAGTGAATGAACGTTGAGCAGAATATTTAAATCTATTCATAACTTACAAATACCTTTAATAAAAATTATATCATTTATCTAGCACTATGTAGAATTTATTATTATAGCTTCGGGTGGAAGATACAGCGAAGACATATTTTAGCAATGGCTACTGCAAAAATAAATGTTTCTGTGCACGAGGACAATTAAATTAGAGAAATTAGAAAATAAAAAAATAAAACTGTCTCCAAGTTAAATAAATAGATTTAGAGTTTTAATAAAAACATAATGCTAATGAAAGTTAACTGAATTGGGATGAAATTTGATCTGAAATTTGATTTTAAATTTTTGCTCATAAATTGCAGCTATTTAAAAATTCCCTGTTTATATTTCACGTGCTTAGCAAATATCAATAAAATAAGATTGTAATACCGCAAAGAGATTTATATCCCGGCAAATAAAACCATATATTCCCTATTTTTAATTGGACTATTTAAAACTACATAAATTGTCACCAATTTAAGAATTAATAAAATAATATATTTAGAAAGTACTATTCAACGTAAACAATCAAAACGCCAAAACCCCTTAGTGAAGTTTATAAGTGCTTTGATTTTTAGGGAGTTTGTTAGGGGTTGGTGTTATTAATTAAATGCAAGACAAAAATTACAAGCTTTTGGGGTTTATTTATGATGAAGATTACATAGATTTAGAGTTAAACTGCGCTATGAATGTGATTTATATTAAGAAAGTATAATCAAAATGTGAGGATTGTAATAATGAAATACAAACAGGCAATATATTCATAATATTTCAGATAAAAATAGAGGAATGTAATAGTAACTGTAGATAATTTAAATATAAATCTAGTTAATTTATTTCATCTTTTCATTTAGTAATTTATTAATCATAAATGGATTATTTCCATTTTTATTTATTCCACTCCACCGATTTGTGTTTATTTGCGGTGAGTAAACATGAGTAAATTTGACTTATTAATATTTTTTAAATACAAAACTTGACTTATCATTATGACTAAGCATTTTATATTTAATATAGAGGTGGCTTTTTGTTATTTGTTAATATTATTTACTGTTTATGCAATAATTGCACTTTACTTTAATTTTTGACAGTTATTTTTAGATTTGTTTCTGTTATTCATTGACACACTTTGCTTCACATACTATTTTCCCAATTTCTGATTTTATTTTTGCAGTTTCTAATTCTATACAAGATTCATCATTGAGTACTTAATATTTCAAGCAAAAATTTTCTACTGTATTTTTATGACTTCAAGTTATGCTTTAACTTTCCAATTTTGTTTTTGTTAATTTATTTCATTGTCAACTATTATATTTAGTTCATAGTATAGAACCAACAGTTACTACAGCAATAAATTATTTTATTGTTACAAAAACATTACAGAGATTGACTTATTCTAAAATTTTGACAACTTTTTGATCAACTACGATTTCATTCAAACTGCTGCTTTTGATATTATGAATTATTGAGGAATATAATGACCATCGAAAGAATCACAAATGAATATATTATGAAGATATCCTGAAGATGACTTTTACTTTGACTCCATCAACAACTCATGTTTACTCACCGCAAATAAACACAAATCGGTGGAGTGGAATAAATAAAAATGGAAATAATCCATTTATGATTAATAAATTACTAAATGAAAAGATGAAATAAATTAACTAGATTTATATTTAAATTATCTACAGTTACTATTACATTCCTCTATTTTTATCTGAAATATTATGAATATATTGCCTGTTTGTATTTCATTATTACAATCCTCACATTTTGATTATACTTTCTTAATACAGTGAAAAAATCAAACCAGTACTAAACTATAAATCTATTGTACTGTTCTTTAAGTGAAGTCCATCAACTGTTCGCTCAAATTGCTTGCTTGCTGTGAAATTGAAACAATAATAGCTTAATTCTTAGTAAAAAGACAGCCAAAAATTTTATAGCGGCATATTGAATATCTTAATAATGAAAAATCTTTGAGGTATTGGGCTCACTTCTCATTAGACCAAAAAACTACAATATTTCATCGCCAGTTTTCTGAGTTGAAGATCTCTGCATAATCTGTAGCTAAAATTTATAAGCGAAATGGTATAGGCTACAAAGGTTGTGAATCGTACCAAGAGAGTAATTGATTTAACTCAGCAATTTTAGAACAGCAACTAAATCTATGTTTATGTTTAAATGCTGAGAGATTAATAGAATAATATTTAGTTTATACATGCTGACGAGGATTTGTTTATCTTCAAAACTTTCATCTGGAAGTATTTGTATAAGAGACGCGTTAATATAGAAATATATGACAAGAAATTTAAGTTACCAGACAAATGCAATTCTTGGAGGTATCAGCGAGGATGCTGGTTTAGAAATTTATGTCATTCATCCTTGCTCTAATAAGACAGAGTAGTATATTAAGCTAAAAGAGCAGCTGAGAGAGAATATCCTGAACAAAATTTCTACTTTTCCTTGATAATTTTTCAGTAAATTTGAAGAAGGAGTCTAACTATTGAAAAAATAAGAATTACACTTGTGTTCAACTTACATATCAGCACACAGTTTAATGGAATTGAATTCTACTGGGGTATATAAAGGCTATTATAAGAAACTCCTCTTTTACCACTTGATGCATGACCTACCAATCAATATAGTCGAGCTCATTAAAATTTCAGCGAAGAAAGTAGACAACCAATTGGCTTAGAAGTGTGCAAAGGAAGGAGTAAATGTGTGTTATTAAGATTTAGAGTAAAAAAATAAAAAATATATGTCATATTTAAACTTCTTTCTAGGGAGCTGGATCCTCTTTCATTTCTTACACTTACTTCATTCCTCCTCCTAAGTATAATCTTTTGAAGCCAGCTCCAGAATCTATGCTCATTTATTCTGGTGGCTGAATACTTGAATAACGTCTCTTGCTAACTTCATACTTGTCTGCAACTTTCGCATTCTGTGAATTTTACTCTATTAATTAATCAAGAATATGCCAGTTCCAGATTTTTCAAAAGAGGTAAACTTCAAATCTTACTCTAAATATAAGGGTGCCTCTGAAGATCTGGCAGCCAGCTCTAACTTATCTTAAAGCCTTGTTTGTCCTTGCTTTTAGAGAGATGCTGTACCTCTTAATGAGATCTAAAATAATTTTTTTCAAGTAATCACCTTTTATTGTTGCAAATATGCCAAAGAAATAGTTTCTTTCAGGTAGTTTATTTGAGAACTGCTTCTTATTGGGCATGTACTACGAAATCTCTGGTTTCTTCATTGCCTCATAACATATATTAGTCACTGAGATTTCTGGATAGTTTTGAATCTCTAAAAATTTGACATCTTAAGTTTTCAATGCTTTCTTTTCTTCACAGAGTAATGCTCTTAAAATTTAATTTTCGTACCTTTATCGTAAGCAGAAACAAGCCAACTATATAATTAAGATTATTTAAAATTATTTTCTTATCTTGCTGCACGATGTATCGATTTAGATCCTCCTTGCTTCTAAATCTTTGGATAAATTCTTGTGCTTGTACTCTGTTTTTTACAGATCTAAGAAATGATATTTAATTTGAGTTTATTTATTTAATTAAATAGGTCCATAACTTACAATTAAATATGGACATCTTATAGGAGGTCAACCTCTAAGAAGGATATGCAAAAGATTTTAAGAACTTTTTCCAAATTTTAGAGATTGATATCATTTTAACTTCTGTTAAAGATCAATATTTTAACTTTTAAATTATGAACTACTTAATTAGGAGCAGCTCCTAAAATGCTACTTCTTATTTAGAAGGTTTAATTAAAGCTAGTACTTAATTAGTTGTACCTCCTAAATCATTACTTGCTATAATCAACTTATTGTTAAAAGTAAAATTATTACTTACGCAACAGGATTTTGAGCTACAACGTAAGTTGATACTCGTATTTCTTCTCTAAAGCATTCAAATCTTACTCTTAAGGTTTTAGCATTTAAAGCTATCATACTAACCCTAAGTTATAGAGGTATTTTTATAATTTAAATTCAAATTTAAAAATGAGCGCTAACATTTTGAGTAAGAAAACAGCTCTCCCATTGAGCTAAATGAAACTTATTTTTGGTAGTACATAGAAGTGTGATAACTGTTAACTGAACACTCACAAATTACTTTCAGAGCTATCTTTTAAGCTCTCTATTATTAATATAGATATTAAGAACATAAAATTAATGGCTAACAAGTGAGTGGGAATCACAGAGGAGGAGAAAATATTAATGAATTTTCTATATAAGCTGAAAAAGTATAAGTTTACTTTAGTGAGTAGTGTGAGAGAGAGAAATTTCGCTTATAATCTAGGTGGTAAAGGCATATGAAGGAGCATAGAGAAGTCAAGCCCGCTGTATACTTAAAGCACGATAAATTGATGGAAAGTGTGATTGCTTTGATTGCCATAAGCAGTTTTCTCACGTACAAGAGATTTAAGGAAGCATCTTACAAGAGATCTCAAGAAAGATATAAAATTTTAAAGCACAATGATGAATTGAAGTTGCAAAAGAAGAGCGAGAGAATCTTTGAAAGTAGAAGAGGTTAGATAAGCTAAAGAATCAGAATATGCTATGAAGCACTCAACCTATTTGCGTATGAAATCAAGAAAATCATTATCAAAGATTAATACAAGAAAATTCCAGTTCTTGAATAGATAAATTTAGACACTTCTCTTCAAAGTTATCTTATTATAGGAAAATCTTTTGATAAGGAAGTTATCAATGATCATCAGTATACCTACAAAGTTTATCAATTCAACTATCTCTTAAGTAAAGATAAATTCTAAATGAAGTTTTCCAACGAGAATCAAGTATTCACTCAAGCAGAGTTTAAAGATTGCAGTAACTTAATAAAGCTAGATGCCGTACTCCTTGGCAAGTATCATGTTGCTTTCAGGCATCCACTTTATAAAACGGCACTCAAAGACTACATAACAGAACAATGGAATCATAAATAATTTGCATTAAAAGCAATTTAGACCATACAAGATATCAAAGAGCTTCACAAGTCAGGGTTTGTTCACAGAGATTTGAACCTGAAATATAATGATAAACTTCTCCCACCTGTTAGAATAACATTAATTGACTTCAACAGAGTATTAAGAGTGTAAGTATCAAGGCTTAGAAGTGTAGATGGAGATTTTCAATGGGATGCATGGACTCTGGCAGAAATCATAATAGGGTGAGTGTGAGATGCTTCGCAACGACTAAGTTGCGAGAAAGATACTAAGCATGAATAAAACAGTTTATAGATATAGCAAGAGTCTCTCAATCTATAAAATTGATGGCTGAGACAATAATAATCAAACCTAACTCAAGATCAGATATATAAATAAAGCATATAGAGCTTTGGTTGAGTAAAATAAACTTTAGAATCTAGCACACGATCAAAAAGTGTATTTTGAGTAATTAGATTAAGCAAATTTACTATATATAATTCACATTAAAAACTATAAATAACCCCAACCCCTTGTAAGTTCGCTACAAATCACTCATTAAGGGGTTTTGGGATTTTAAATACATCGATATTTCATAATTCTATTGAAAATAAATGATTATAATAATATCAGAATACATTTATTAATTACTACAGCGTAAAGTCATTATCAGCATCAACACAACTTACTAACTTATGGGAATATAAAACTATAGATACAACAAATGAAGAAATGTTTTGAATATTATTACTTTATTTTAAAGTTAAGAGTATTTAATTATTTGTTTACTTGTTATTTTTAGATAAATATTTAACTCACATGTTTATAATTTAATTCAATTAGGAAGCACCAATAAATGATTCATTCATTTATTATTGTTAATTATGGATTTTATACAACTTATCCTTGGAAAATGATTAAGTTAAATGAAGAAGAACTCAAAGGGTTAAACTATTTGATTATATCTAAATGGTTTTCCCATTAGACAATTATATATATATATATAAAATTAAAGCAAAGTCTTACTTTAGAATAAGGTTTCTTAATTTATTGCATAAAATATTTAATATTTTATATTAATGTCTAGTTAGGCTTTATCAATTGTCTGATATTATATACAAGTCTGCAACTAAAAGTAAAAGTAATCTGGTACAAGAGCCACCATAACATTTAAACCTCCAAACCCTTAATGAGGTATAAAGTGCTTTGAATTTTAGGGTTTATATTGGGTATTATTGAGGATAGTATAGAAATTAGACCAATTTTCAAAAGGAGAAATAGAAATTATTGAAATTTATGGTATATTTATGATGAGAATATTAAGATTTAGTGCTTTAGCTTATGTATAGTACGATTATTAAAAGATACTAAGACACACTAGTGCTAGACTATGCATTAATTGTAATGCTCATATGTTCCGACCGACAACCCCACCCCACCCCCCACCCATCCCCCACCCCACCCTATACCGTGGACCTCCCCCACCCCACCCCCATAAAATACCCTATTTCATATGAAAAAAGTTATCCCTAGATTCTCAATCGACTTCCTTCTTGACTTCTCGAACACATAATAATTATATATTATATAAAAATGTCAAATTTTTTTAAAAAATATCCTTTTTATGCTATTTCCTAATATTTTTCATTATTTTTTTATATAAATTAGTTTACACTAGGCATATATTTTTGTAGACACACTTTTCATTTTAAATGATTCGTATAGATTTTTATACAATATACTCATAAAAATAATAGTAAAAGATTTTATGGACTATATTAGAATATATAAATTTTATTTAGAAAAATTTTTATTCCTTAAATCAACACCATTCGACATATATCCAAAAAATTGTCTTAACAATTTTCAATTTTTATTATTAATTGGAAAAAAATTTCATGTAAAAAATAAAAAATAAAAATTGAAAATTGTTAAGACAATTTTTTGGATATATGTCGAATGGTGTTGATTTAAGGAATAAAAATTTTTCTAAATAAAATTTATATATTCTAATATAGTCCATAAAATCTTTTATTATTATTTTTATGAATATTTTGTATAAAAATCTATACGAATCATTTAAAATTAAAAGTGTGTCTACAAAAATATATGCCTAGTGTAAACTAATTTATATAAAAAAATATAAATAATGAAAAATATTAGGAAATAGCATAAAAAGGATATTTTTTTAAAAAATTTGACATTTTTATATAATATATAATTATTATGTGTTCGAGAAGTCATGAAGGAAGTCGATTGAGACTCTAGGGATAACTTTTTTCATATGAAATAGGGTATTTTGTGGGGGTGTGGTTGGGGTGGGGGGATGGGTCCATGTAGGGGGGTGGGGGTGGTGGTGGGGTGGGGGTTGTCGGTCGGACACTCATATAAAAGAGTTATGTCAATTTTATATATTTTAAATTTTGATGTATTAATATTCAAAGAAATATTGAAACATTACTTTATAAAAACATTGATAAGGTTATTATTATTATTATTATTATTTTATATCTAGATCAATAAATCAAAATGAGTAGATCCTGTGCAATAATTTGTAGCAGTTTTTAGGCATTAATGGATACTAATTGTGTTGAGATTGGTGTCTTAGTGTTCTGGTTGTTATAATTAATTTTTTTGCTGGATTAAGTCCGAAACAATTCCCTATAAAATGTTTTGTCATCAGTTGCTTCTTTTATAAAATATCATATGATAATTATTGCTGGTGTTTAATTGCTTATAATATTTAAATTATAACATGCTATATTTATAAAAAACCCATAACTTTTTAAGTTTTATATTTTTTTCTATAAACTTAGTATCCTTACAACTTGTTCATATGGTTGGTATAAATTTGCTATTTAGAAATTCAAAAATTTATCTAAAAAGCAAGCATATATATAATTATACGAATTAATTAAATTTAGATAATAGATTAAAGACATGTAGGAAGATATCGAAAAAATTATTGAATTTCCAACATACTTATAAAGCATAGAACTAATTTATGATCAAACATAAAAACTATTGATAAAACATTAAAAATGGGGATCCCCCCCACAATTCTGGAATTTCCGATCGTTCCAGAATTATTCTGGAATCACCAAAAATTCCAGAATCATGCTTGAATTCCAGTCATAATTCTGGAATTCCAGAATTATTCTGGAATCATTTGTAATAAATTCTTTAATATTATTTTTTTCTAATTCATACTCTTTTTTCATTAATGAAATTTAAAAGATGATTAAAATTTTGGGGGAAGCTTCATGCTCAATAAAATTATAAAAAATACTTTTTGAGAACGTTTTTTTTATTATTTAGCTTATAAAATTATATAACTACAATCAACAAATTCCCCTCTAATCTAATTGTAATAAATATAATTGTTTTAATAATCAATGAGTCATTATAATTTATATCATAAATTTAGGGCCTTTCTGTATATAAGATTTCTAAGAACTCTTATTCTTGTTAGGCTAGAATCGATCCGTTATATATCTATATAAATATTTCTTATTTTAATGTGAGATGATTCGAAGTTTATTCTATTTTTTAGTTCTTATCTAAACTCAATTTTTTGTTTTTTATAATACTTCAGTATCCCCCTTGATTAACGGATATAAGTTTGATGTTACAATCCAATCATCTGTAATTATCGTACAACTTGTCACTATATGTTATCCAATTATATTTATTAAATTTCCTTCATTTATTAACGCAATTATTATCTTGAAATACTTGAATAACGTAACAATATCCGTTTAATATTTAATCGTTCAAGAAATCTTATACCACCATTAAAATAAAGATTTTTTAATTAAAAGTACAATTCCTACACTGTTTTTAATAACTATTAATGAAAATAAGTTTTTGCAATATAAAAATTGTGAAATCCTAAATATTAAATATAAATTTATTGTAAAACTAAACAACTTCTATGAAGTTGTTTATGATTAAACATTTATACTTCAAGAATTAGTAATCTTAATAGAGATTTGAACTGAAAAATACTACTATTTAAAGATAGAAATAAAATTTTATAACTATAAATTGACACTCTACCAAACAAATTACTTAATAAATAGAAGATAATATCAGTGAAATAATGTACTTTTAATTTAGCATGTAAAAGCAGATTGTAGGATTGACTGTGGTCTATCTTTGAAAGCTTTCTATATTAAACATGTAATTAAGAATTAAAAATAGTAGGATGAAGTCAATGATTGATCCGCAGCTTTATTATTTTCATATATTAAATATTTATTTCATAAAGACTTAAATTTATAAGCTGATTTGAGTATTGGAAATATATGTTC
>ARYC01005513.1:0-13749 GCA_000711775.1 Oxytricha trifallax | reverse complement strand
CAAGATGGAGTCAATGAATGATGCAATGAAAAGAGGGCAAGCATAAGAATTGATTCAAAGATTTAGAATCAAGGAGGATTTGCATCGCTACCTGGTACAGCAAGGTAATGAACTCATAGTAACTAATCTTGATTATGCAGTTGGTTTGTTCCTCCCAACGATGGAAGGTACTAAAATTTCATTTTTAAGAGCCATACTCTGCGATGAGAATAAAGCATTAAAAACTTAAGATGTAAAGTTTGCAGAGATTCCAAACTATTCTGAAATCTCAGTGACTAATTTATATGATATTGAAAATGAATGACCCAGAGGTTTCGTTGTACCTGCCTACTAAGAAGCAGTTGTCAAATAAAATTTCTGAAAAAAAACTATTTCTTTGGCATACTTGCAACAATCAAAGGTGATTACTTGAAAGAAATTATCCAAGAATCTCATAAGAAAAGGTACAGCATCTCTTCAGAAGATAAAGAGAAACAAGGGATCAAGATAAGTGAGAGCTGGCTATCAGAGCTGCAAAAGCACCCTTATATTTCAAGTAAGATTTGTAGCTTAACTCTTTAGAAAAATCTGGTACTGGCATCTTCTTGATGAAGAAATAGAGCAAGCTTCACAGAGAGCGAAAGTTGCTGACAATTATGAAGTTAGCAAGAGACTTTATTCAAATATTTAGCCTCTAGAGTCAATGAACATAGATTCTGGAGCTGGCAGCAAGAGAAGAAACTTAGGAGGAGGGAAGCAAGAAGTAGAAGAAAAGAAAGAGAAGCTAGCTTTCTCTAAAGAATTTTAAATGTGATTTACATATTCATAAACTTAACTACAAAAATTATTTATATACATTCACTCTCCCTTCTTTAGCAAACTTTTAAGCTAATTAATTATCTACTCTCTTCGCTGAGCTTTTAATAAAGTCTACTGTATCGATAGGTAGCTCATACATCAAGTGGTAGAGCAATTTCTTGTAATGACCTTTTAATACACCCCAGTAGAACTCATTCCATTAAACTATGGACTGTAAGGTAGATTGAACACTGGCGTTATTCTAAGTTGTTCATAACTCTTCCTTGTTTCTTTAGTCTAATGAGCAGAAAGATTATCAACGAATAGTATAATCTCTTATTCAGGGTACTTCTCTCTCAGCTACTCTAATAACTTAATATACTGCTCTGTCTTAATAGAGCGAGGATGAATAACATAAGTTTCTAAACCAGCATCCTCGCTAATTCCTCCAAGAATTGCCATTGTTTATACCTTGACCTTTTAGTCATATACCTCTCTATTACTATGCCTCTTATACCAAGACTTCTAGATGAAAGTGTTGAAGGTAAACACAGCCTCGTCAGCATGTATAACTTAATATTATTAGTAATTGCTCTCTGCATTTAATTATAAATATAATTTAGGTTATTGTTGTAAAATGGCAGAGTGAAATCAATCACTCTCTTGATACGATTCACACCTTTGTAAGAAATACCATTTCGTTTATAGATGTTGGCAATAGACTAAGCAGAGATCTTCAACTCAGGGAACTGGCGATGAAACATAGTAGCTCGTTGGTCTAAAGAGAGGTGAGCCCAATACTTCAAAGTTTTTTCATTAATAAGATAGTCAATATGCTTCTATAGAAACTTTGACTACCTCTTAGGCTAAGAATTTAGCTACTATTTCTTTAATTATTGTGCTATAAGACAGTGGGAACGAACAGTTGACGGACTTCGCTTTAAGAGTAGCGCAATAGACTTATAGTTTAGTACTGGTTTGATTTATTCACTGTATATATCAACTCCATACCGCAGTTTAAACACTAAATCTATATACTCTTCATCATAAATAGACCCCAAAAGCTTGCTATTTTTGTCTCGCATTTAATTAATAACCCCAACCCCTAACAAATTCCCTACAAATCAAAGCACTTATAAACCTCATTAAGGGGTTTTGGGGTTTTGGGGTTTTGAATATCTGATAAATTAATAGGAATTTCAAATTTAATAATTAAGCAATAATATTGAGGCTTAAAATAAATCCTGGTTTTACTAATGAAGCCTATTTATAGTAAATAAGAAAAATTCATGAGCTTTTACTACTAATTTTGGAGTTACTAAGATTAGTATATTCATGGTATATAAAAATGGGGGGAATAATTTTGATAAATAATAAAATTAATGAGTAAGCAATCAACGACGACGAATAAGTCAAAGAATCTAAAGAAACAAAAGTAAATCGAAGAATCTTCTGAAGCTTCGAATTATTCAGCCGAATTTTTCAAAGAAAGCTAACTTGATGAATTAAAAAAAGAGGAGACAGAAAATAAAATTTTTTAGTACATAAAGAAGTAAAAAATTATGGGGAAAAAGACTTTCAAAGATGTCAAAATAGAATTGCAAAAAAAGTTTGGTACAAGTCCAATTAATATTCACAAGAATTGATTGATTGCTACATTTAATAATTGAAAAAGTGATAATAAATTCAATACACCTGGAAAAACGACGTCCAATTAAAATAAAGTGTAAATCAACCTAAGAAAAATAATTTAAAAGAAAGCCTGGATATTGATAAGATAGAAGGCAATATAAACTCCAGCTCATCTGAATAGGAGATAAAGAGTGATAAATAAACTTAACCTGCATTTGAATCATTGAGCCCTAATTAAATTTTGACTGAGGTTGAAGATTCTCAAACTTTATCAGATGGAACTTATCTTGATATGGATAAGGTTGAAGAAATAATTTCGACAAATTATAAAAAGATGACATCTGATGCCATGAAAGATATGTATGACAGATTATTGGTTTAGGTCCCTGAAGTTTTAGAAACAAAACTATTTCAATAAATTAATTAAAAAATAGTTGAAACTTTTGAAAGAATAGAAGAATTTGATAAGAACATAAAAGATCTTGATGCTAACTCAATCCAATAGCAAGTAAAAGAAGGAATAGAGGAAATTTAAGATGCCTTTAAAATATTGGTTGATGATATTAAGAAGGCTTCCCCGACTATTGGAATTGCTTCATAGGAGTAGCTCACAACTCATACTAAAAGAGCTCAAGAATTATATTAAAATCTAAACAAAAGAATTGATGAGACTTTAGCTCTACACTAATAAATTTAGTAGAACTTTATTTAATCTGAAGAAATAACTTCAAAAACTTTGAAAGCTCAGGAAGCAATAAATAACGAATAAACCAAAAATATAAGAACTCTTGTAGATTAAATAAACAAAAATCAAGAAGAAAATTTTAAAATGGTCAATGAAAACATGGAAACTATTAATAGCAATGTTAAAATAGTAAACACAAGAGTCACAGTTCTGGAGAAGTAAGAAATTAAAAATTAAGGGAACAAAAATCCTCAATAACAAGGTAAAAATTCTCAACAAGCTCAAAGTGCTGATAAAGCTTTAATAGACCCTAGCTTAATTTTATAACATGAATTAGACCAATAAGTTAAGCAAACAGTGTAAAGATTCAATCTAAGAAATGACTAAGTTAGATTTATAATTATTGAAGGTAAGCAATTTTTATTTGATAAAATAACCAAAAAGATTTACTCAATTCAAGAGTAACAAATTTTATGAAACAAAAAATTAATATCTTACTTCTTTACTATTATATTATAACTTGCTTATTTACTTTAATGATCATTGACTTCGTGAGCATCTTGGGGTTTTGGGGTTTATTAGTAATACCAAGCTGCATTTAATCATATATAAAGTTTAAATAATTACTATAAAATGGCACTGTAAAATCAATGACTCTTTTCACTCTGTTGACAGTCTTGAAAGTAATCCCATTTTTTCTATAAATATTAGCTATAGTTTAAGGAGAGATACGCATGTCAGGAAACTTGCAATGAAACTTCACTGCTCGTTAGTCCAGTGGAAAGTGTGCCCAGTACTTAAGCGTCTTAGAATCACAGAGGTAGTCAATATGTAGCTGTGAGAACTTTTATTTTTTTGCAAGATGTTTTCAAGTGCCTGAGTTATAATGCTAAACGGCCAACAAGCAATGGTACCTAATAGTTGAGGCACTATTGCTTAGGAACTTTGCTATAGCTGCATAATTCAGTACTGGTTTGGCTTAGTCTATATTAATACTTGTACCATACCAAAGCTATAGCAGTAAATCTAAATATTTCTCATCATAAATAGACCATAAATATCGCTAATTTCTATTTCTCATATTACAATTTGACCTAATTTCTCTACTAACCCCAATAAGACCTCAACTATACCCTACAAATCAAAGCACTTAGAAACCTCACTAAGGGGTTTTGGGGTTTTGATTACTTAACTGAATTTAAAGAGGTTTGGGATTAAATGATACCAAGTAGCTTCGCTCATGAATTAATCAAATCCATCAGCCACCACCATTTTAATTATTTTTATATATTTAATCATTTATTATTATTACTTTATAGTAATACTTTATTTTACTTCCAATCATAATCTCAGTTTTTTGCTTGTTTTAACCTCTAAGCAGTTTCTAAGCGATAGAGTTATAATAAATTTAATTTAATGCAAAATGCAAAAAGTTATACTATCTTATAATTTTGCAAATTTATTGGTCTAAAGATTATTTATATTATAACAAATGTAGTGAAGTATTTGAGTGGATGTTGAGGAAAGGAAAGGACTAGACTCAGTTAAGTTATCTATCGTATTTAATTATTCCCCAATCATTATGTAATCTCTCCCAAATGTAATGTCTTTGATAATATGTTTAAAATTTATTAATTTAAAAGCATATAATATATTTGGCAGTACTCATATGCTTTTAAAAATGTGAAAAACCAGCCGAAAAATATTACTGGTAAAAATATGTTTGGTATAATAACATCGAGGCCTCTGGTGATATTAGCAAGTTTAACTGGAAATCTCAACTTCATAATATCTGAGGTTGGGATAGCGGCAGGTTGAGATTATTACCCTTTTCTTTTTAGCTATTGTGATTAGTATTTCAAGGTTTCTAGCTTCTTCAATCTAAACCAAAATTTAAAGCCCATTTTATTCAAACTTAGTAATTTTTATTTAATGAAGATATTTTAAGTTTAATAATTTAAAGAATTAGATAATAATATTAATATAAATTTTCAAAGGATTTGTAATAAATAGTCTATAAATGTAAATATTTAGCATTAATTAATTGTTATCAACTTAATTTGTTTCATTATATGGCTCATAATATCGAAAAATATATTCTCTTCATTCTAAACAATGAAAACTATTAAAGAATATTTTAAAATTAGATTTGAAGACAGCATTTTAATAGATTATTGGAACGTCAACATAAAGATGCTATAAATTGTCTTTACTTTTCAATAATTGAATGTATCATAGGTCGAATATCTTAACCCATAATAAAAATAGTGAAGAATTATATTTAATTGAATAGCAGCATAACAGATCAGTCTGATAAATTCACTCGCTAACATACTCTCAGCCACTTGATTAATTTTATTGCCCTCGGTATCTAAGTCCGCGCCCTGGAATATAAAGTCTAATTCACCAGAGTGAGAACCATTTTTGAGTTTCTGGCCTGCACTAGCATTCAGCATTAAGTTTTATCCTGTGAATTCTATCTTATTTTAAAAATATATATTTAAATTGGAATAAAAAGAGTTTATGGATTTCCTAATACAGAAACTAATAATTAATTTAATACAATTGGAGTTATACTTTTAGGAAAACTAATACAAATTAAATATATAAATATAAAAAAATACAATTAAAAATAAATCTCATTAGTGCCATTAGTGAGGACCCAATATTTTCCATATCTGGCATTATAATCAATAAAAATTTTCATTTTTTCAAATCTTAAAGTTCTTAATCTCAAAAAATTTAACGCGTGATCTCCCACTATTTCGAATTTCTCCCACTCTGTATTTTCATGAGAGAATTTTATCCTTAGATTTGAAATACTTAAAAATCCTTTAAATGTTAAGATAAATAACAAATTATTCTGCAATTAAACTTAACACAACTCAAAATTGTTTTAAATAATAGTCATTCCATATTCTACTTAAGAAATGTTCAGGTGAAAATCAAAAATGTGTATGTCTTAGGCAAAAGGCAATTATTATCAAGTAATTAAGTGAGTAGTTTCTAGACGGCAATATTTTATATTAAACTTGATTGTTTATTTGTGTTAAATTCAGTCGCATTGAAGTAGTCGTTTATGCCTCAGGGGTCATTATATATTTCAATATATTTAATGGAAATTCTATTAATAACATAAAAAGAGATTCATCGAATTATCATAATAAATCATTATCTGATAAATCAGAATAATAAATCCTAAACAGCATGAATTCTCTATATATTTCAAAGTCATTATAATTTTTCATAGACTATACTATTTTAATAATTATAATTTATTTCAATTAAAATCTCTTAAAATTAAATATGCCTTTCTAATTTTAAATGAATTCTAGAGGAAAAAGCAAATAAATCTAATTAAGGCATTCATAGTATTATTAAATTTATAAAATATAAAAGATCAAATTAAAAGTGTTTTGCAGATCTCTGACAAACCAATACAGCAGTCAGATCAATCTTAATATTACAAGATTGAAACTAGATTGTAAAATATTGTAGCTGCATGATAATTTATAAATTAGATTAGATATTCATGATTTTATTTCAAAACTTTTCTTGATTCTGCTTATATACAATTTAGAATGGGTATTATATTTTAAGTTTTATATAATAGCAATAAAATTTGTCCAAATTATTTTGAAGAAAAAAAGATATAATCTTAACAATTAGCTCAGCCAAAGCAAATATCATCGAAAGTGAGATTTTTGGCAAGCGATTGAACCAATATTATTTTAGTAATGACTTGTTTCCCACTAGAAGTACTAAAGAAAATGTTCTAAATATAAGTAAGTATCCTAATATAAAGTTTCAATAAAAAATTAAAAAAAAAGGGATTAATTGATTTAAAAGAATTTGGGTGGATATTTCCTAGCTTGTCTTATTATGATAAAAAAAATAAGTATGAGTTAAGTTTTCTGTCTCTAATTTTTTTTATTTACCTTAATTATTTTCTTCAGTGTTACCATTGACAACTAGAAATGACTTCTGGCACTTACATTTTCATGAGATTCTAGCAAGATTAACTTATATATCTTTTCTGATATAAATTTATTTCTATCTCTCAACAATTAAATTTTCCTCTCTAAAATCATTTTTGTTCTTATTAGAGTGTCCAATAGTTACTGGATTCCTTATTAAATTTATATGAATCGTTTCTTGCTTAAATAAGATTTAAAAATAATTTAAACTATATTTTTATAGCTCTTAAAGAATGTTTAACCAATCCCCTATTCAATTAATATTTCATGAAAATTATTAGATTAAAAATTTTATGTATAACTAGTAAAATTATATATAAACATTAAACAGAAAAATTCCTCCCAAAAATTTAATAAATTACAATTTTTTAGGTTTTTAAATATATCCTTAAGTTTTTCTCCAATTAAAATATATTAAAGCTTACTGAAAATGCTACAAATGTCAAACTTTAACATATTTTATAACTTTTTTAAGTGTAAGTGAAAAATCACATCACAAATACAACGTCTTCTCTATAGCGAAAATAACTCAAGATGAAGGTTTTAAGGGTCTATATAGAGATTAGTCTAACATTTTTACAAAAACTATCAATGAAATTATTCGAGTTTATTCCTTCTCAAAAAAGAAAATCTATGTATCACTGAAACAACTATAATTGTGTATATTTCAAGCTTCTTAATTAAGCTTCATTTAACTACTACTCCAGAAAAATTGAGAAATTTCAAAATTAATTAAGAATTAACAGCTGATAAATTCTGTTTTTAGGTTATTAGATTTCAGTATTTTGCATTCTACTCTTTCACAATCTGTATTCCCACTGTATAGAACGCAATAAGTACTTTTTCAAGGACAAATTTAAATTGATAAATATTTACTTGAATGTAAAGGTTTTTCATCATTTTTATTTTACTCCGATAGTGATTGGTCTATGATAATTTATCTTGTTACTTTAAAGTATGGATGGCAAGAAAATTCGTTTAAGCTGTACTCTAAATGTGCAGGCATAAGTGATCTTATCTGCAATGTAATCACTTATCCATTTTGGTTAGTGAGGACTCTAATGCAACCCGAAATATTCAGATCGGTCAGCCAAGATCATTATGAGAAAGTCTACAAGAGTATAATCAAAATTTAATTATCTTTTTAATTTTAAATTATTTTTACCTGTAATGTTATATGCTACACTCTGTGATAAAAATCAGAAAACGAAGTAAGAATTAAAATAAATCTTATAAATAACGATTTTAATATAGGATTGAACTAGCGCTCTCTTTTCAGGATTGAATGTTTCTATATTGGGGGTATCAGACACGCTTTGATATGTTTCCCTCTTTATGAAAAAATAATTTTACTTCAAGAGAAATTTTTAACCTGGTAGGGATCGTTTGAGTGGGAGATATGTCATCCTAAGTTATATTCTCTCTAAATTCTTTAATTTCAATATTAAATGCACTATACAAGTGAATTATAAAAATTTTTAATCTCTGATTAGAAATTTTATATAAAATTTTGTTCCAGCGCATTAGCATACCCCATGAAGTTCTTCGAGCACAGTAATAAGATTCCAGAAAAGGAGAAGCAAACTCAAATATATTGAGGCATGTCCTCATGAGTTCAATTCAAAAATAAGATTATTTTGCGTTTTATAATGAGCTATCTAAATTGTGTTGAGAATTACCCTCTTCAAGTATATTTTCATAATAAACTTTAAAAAAATATATATAAAATTTGGGCTCTTTATAAAATGGCTTCTACACTAATTTGTTGCGTATATTGTTATCATTACGCGATAGTTTCGTGCTTTACGATTAATTTCATATCCCCTACAGAAAATAATTGATGAGTGATGCGAAAAATTAACATGCAGAAATGCTTATGAAATTACATCTCTAGAGGATATAAATCTTTGAATTTGATTAGTAAATCAAAAGTATGAGTTTAAGGATGTCTAAGGAAAGTATATAAATCTCATATGCTTATATATTTTCATTAAATAAGGATTATGCATAAATATAAATATATATACTTAAATTAATAAAGATATAAGAAGTGAGATAAAGATGAACTTAATCGGCATATGAATAGTTAATTTAAGCATTATATAAGAAAACCTTAATTAATTGCATATTTTAAATAAACATTTTAGATCCAAAAAAATAATACATTTAAAAAAATTTACAACAGAATTGATCTCATTAATTATCAATCAATTGTTAAATTAAAATAGCAAAATATTAATAATTTATTTATGAGTAGATTATAATATTGATTACTAATTTTAAACACAAAATATGAATTATAAATAACTAAACTCTAAATTGTAATAAAGTGATAGAGATATATTCAAATTCAAATTTAATAGATAATTTAATCCGAATAAACATTTATTATATGGTAAATACTACTGCAAAATCAAGAGTCAAGAATCTAACTCTAGTATAAGTTACAGTGTTCTTATTACTGCTTGCTCAGCTCAAATTCAGAAATATTATTTTCTTAAAAGTACTACATTATTTAATAAATTACCTCAACTTTATAAGCACCAATTATATTTATAAATTACAGGGAGCTGGTCCTCACACTGGCTTAGTCGATTTAAATATAAACCCATTTTTTTTAGGAAGACGAGATAAAGCTCAATTTAAAAGATAAGACAATGAACCAGGTTATTTTATAGGATCTTATTGAACTGCCTCATATAAAGCAAATCTACAAAGCAGTAGTAGCTGGTACTCACTTGCTACATTTTAATCTGAGATTTCTGCTGGTGGGGAAGACTATGGTGCTGCATGATGACTTCTTGGCTATGATTATCAGACAATATGGGTAAAGTAGGATAAGTTTGAGTTAGCTTTAGATACTGAGGCAATGCTGAGAAAGATATATCCTACCGCAGATAAAACCAAGATTGAAATGTACACTCGTAGAGCTAGGTTTACTTCACCTTGGAATCCAGTTGAGATCTTCATACATTTTAGATTCCTTAGTTGTTTAATCAAGAATAATTAGAGATTTCTGATAAGAAAAAAGTAAATTTTATAATGATTCTTAATATTTTTAGATCTTCAAATACTTGTCAAATTAAACCTATTTCGACAAAGTGCTAGATACAAACAGTATCCTAGATTCAGAACTACAAATGGACCCATATTATTTGGACTAACGATAAAACTCTAACTCCAAAGACTTTCAAGTGGTTCGAAGACAATGGCATAAAAATTATAGAATAAAGGAGCTTCCTTATGAAAAACTAGTACATGATAAATATAACGAGTATATATAAGAGGGAAATTTTGGTAAGGCTATTGATATCACTAAAGGCTATTATTCAATTCACTATGGTAGAATGTATCATGATCTGGATGTCTTTATATCAGCTTTTATTTATAGGAATTTATTAGTATAAATTAATCATAGTTTAGTTGGATCGCCAAAAGTCAAAGTATGAATATCTGATTATATCTATCTGGCTGGCTTAAGCCCCAGAATTAATTTCCGTACAGCTTTAAATAATAATAATAGTAATAGTTTAGTTGGCATGAAATCCCACATAATAATTTAATCTTATTTTTATATTAAAGAATCAGCTTGCACCATAAATGACTGCATAACTTTGATTCAATTTGAATTAGAAAGCTAGACATAAAATTCGGTATGGCCATCTTAACAACGTTCTCTACTTGACGAAGTCAAAGCACCCAGTCTTCGAGAAATGGCTAGAAATATTCCATGCTTAATATGCCGTATCAGTTGACAAGTAACCCATTCAATAATCATAATGCTTGAATCAAGCTTATGCAAAGACTCCTTATGAAGCTGGCATTCATTTGACTATGGTCGCTTGGGTTCTTGATTATATTAATTTATAATTTAAGGCATTTAATAGGAATATATTTTTATTAGTATGTGACGTTTAATAATACATATGGCTAATACGATTCAGCAGATATCACATTGTACACAGAGAACACAATCAGACCTAAAAAATACAAAATTAGTGTCCAGAGATAGAAACTGTGGTTTACCCAATTCAGGGTAATTCAATTTACATCTGCAGCTGGATGAATAAGTATGGAAATGCCCTAATTTTTGGATTTTCATGGCCTAAATCTAAATCAAGATGCTGACTGTCTGAATAGTAAACTTTTAATGAGCTTATATGATTTAAAATTCATTTAAAAATACAAAAATATTTTATTCTTAAATTTCTCTCTTCTAGAAGAAATAAATAAGTTCTTTATTACAATCCATATCTGCATAATTAAAAGATAACTAATATTATTATTTAATTTTATCAAATAAAATAGAAAACTAAAAAACAGTTAATAACATAAATTTTATTTGTGTTATTGGTATGTTTTCTATTCTCACATTCTGAACTTTTTCTATTTCTTTTAAATAATAAAAACTAAGATTTTTCATTCTTTCCTCATTATAATATATTGAGTGAATTATTCATTTACATTTTAAGTGATGAATTAGTTTCTTATCTTATAGTATTTTATTCAGCCACTTATAATTAAAACTCAGCAGCAGGTTTGAGCAATCTTTTAATAGGATGAAGTTTAATTTGTGCAATCACATCCAATAAATCATTTGATTTGCTTACTTTCAAGCAATGATATTGTCAATTATTTATATATTTAAATCAACATAAATTATATGACGATGCTGAAATATTAATAATTTTTAGAAAGCTGAATTATGCTAATAGTAACGTCTTGGAAACGTTCCATCGAAGAGATTCATCCCCAATAATCTGCATCACAAAACTTAAGTGCTATTAATCGGTAGTGGTTTAGAAAAGAAAAGTCAAGTTAATTAGTAAAGCAGAGAAGGAAAAGAATTGATAATAATTTAATTTAATGATAATCAACAGCAGCCACTCTAGTAATAGCTTAGTTAGTAAAATATTGCAAATAACATCTCATAGTAGTAATAGTTTGATTAACTACCAGAATAAGTGATGTCACAATAGCAATTTTAACTTTATCAACAGCATCAGTAATAATAGCAGTAACTACCTTTATAAATGAATTTCGTTCAATAAGAACAAATGCTTCAGTAATTACCTCCACAAAGCTATTATTGCTAAAATAGATAAAAATAGGAAATTGTAGAAATTAATCAAAATTCAAATTTAATTTATTAATTTTAACCAACTTTAGATTTCGTTTGTATTCGAACACTTATAGTAGACATTTGTTGATTTTGATAATTTCAACTGTTTTGCTTGATTATTAAGAGAATTCCTAAATTTGTTGACTGAATTCTTATTTTGTAACTATTAGTAGTTTTTACTGTCTATCTTATAAAATGATTGGTAGTGATTGAAATCTATGACCAAATTCTTTTGATTTAGAGTGGAATCTCCATAAATGGTCAATAACTCGTTGCTTGATCAGTGTTTTGTCAAATTAGGGACCCTATCAGTATTCTCCATGTTTTAAAACCCCCAGCTCAGCAACTTTCAAGTCCTGCTCGACTGTTTGAGCACCAAATTCGGTAGCTTTAATGGAGGAGAGCCAAAATGATGATTTGAATGAGCGAAAATGAGAGAGGTTTTTGGATTTTTGGTTTGATTAGTTAAAATTAAAACTTAAAAGTGTGATATGTAATAAGGGGGCTTTTAATCAATAAATTTGACGATTCAACTGCTGTTTCTGTATGTATTGTTGACTTCAATAGCTCCTGCACCCCAACTCATCGTCTTTTATATCAATCTCACACAAATCCAAGCTTGATGGTGCTGCACCACTGCTTCACGCTGAAAGCCCAGAGCTTGTTGACGTCTGTCTTGGTCATTGGCTTCAGAATCTGCGAAAGCCGCTTCACCAGGTGGATCCTATGAAAAGTTAGGCCCAATATACTTACTTGTTGTCAGCTTGCTCCTAGCGGAGGTGCCTCTTGATGTAGGAGAACAACTGCTCGACGGGGTTAAGCCAGGGTGAATACTCTGCATTGAAGAGGACAGTCACCTTGAACTTCCTAGCAGTCTCCAGCACCTCTGAATACTTGTGAATGACTGCGTGTCCATGAGCAGCACGATCTTTTTATGGGCGAGATCTTTGTCTGTGCGCAGCTGGCGCAGGGTGTGATAGAGGAAGTTCTCGAACAGCACAGCATCGAAAGCCCCCTCGATGATTTGGCTAGAGATCAGCTGGTCCTTGGTGATGGCTGCCACAAAGCTCATCGAAAATTGCTATCTCTTAGTGAATTCCTTGGTGATTGTGAGATTTTGAGCCAAGACCCCGTAAGACCCCAACCGCTGGTTGACTTGCAGCTTCGCGATTGAGATGAGAGTATAGGTGAATGATGGTAAGGCCTCAGCTGGATCGACTACAGCTTGAGTTGCATGATTACTCCCCTTAATAGACTTAGGGAACTTAGAATCATCTATAGAAGTGTCAATATCCATAGATTTTGTTTACTTTCATGTTTATTCTCTGTGATTTAGCTGCTGCATTGATGCCTGATTGACAGTTGCAAGAGTCGGGGAGTGATGCCTGCACAGTTTTCATTGCCATTCGCGCTCAATAACTTACTGTCCTTGCGTTGAGTTTATTATAGTCTAAGACTAGCCAGATTCTGGACCAATGGAGTGAGAACAGAAGCAGACTTGAGAGGGGTTAATGGGGTTGGCTGTTGGATTTCTTGTAAGAGCTCTATATTCTGAT
>ARYC01005512.1:0-37192 GCA_000711775.1 Oxytricha trifallax | reverse complement strand
ACTGTAAGGTACGTTGAACACTTGTGTTATTCTAAGTTGTTCATAACTCTTCCTTGTTTCTTTAGTCTTATGAACAGAAAGATTATCAACAAACAGTATTATCTCTTATTCAGGGTCTTCTCTCTCAACTGTTCTAAGAACTTAATATACTGCTCTGTCTTTATAGAGCGAGGATGAATAACATAGGTTTCTAAACCAGTATCCTCACTAATTCCTCCAAGAATTGCCATCGTTTATACCTTGACTTTCTAGTCATATACTTCTATATTACTAGGCTTCTTATACCAAGACTTCTAGATGAAAGTGTTGAAGGTAAACACAGCCTCGTCAGCATGTATAAACTTAATATTATTCTATTAGACTCTCTGCATTTAATTATAAATATAATTTAAGTTGTTGTTGTAAAATGGCAGAGTGAAATCAATCACTCTCTTGATACGATTCACACCTTTGTAAGAGATACCATTTCGCTTATAAATGTTAGCAACAGACTATGCAGAGATCTTCAACTCAGGGAACTGGCGGGGAAACATAATAGCTCGTTGGTCAAGAGAGAAGTGAGCCCAATACTTCAAAGTTTTTTCATTAATAAGATAGTCAATATGCTTCTATTGAAACTTTGACTTCCTCTAAGGCATTGAATTCAGCTATTATTGCTTTAGTTATACAGCTATAAGGCAGTGGGAGCGAACAGTTGAAGGACTTCTCTTTAAGAGCAGTGCAATTGACTTATAACTAAGTACAGGTTTGACTTATTCACTGTATATATCAAATCCATATCGCAGTTTAAACACTAAATCTATATACTCTTCATCATAAATAGACCCCAAAAGCTTGCTATTTTTGTCTCGCATTTAATTGATAACCCCAACCCCTAACAAATTCCCTACAAATCAAAGCACTTATAAACCTCATTAAGGGGTTTTGGGGTTTCGATTACTTCCTATGATTACAAAAAATAAATTAGTATTTAATTAAAAAATAAGTAATTGTAATTTTGTTGGTTTTAAAATATTATTAGACATAAATAAAAAATTCCAGTTTATCAATTGTTTAAGATTAGTCAATTTTTTAGGGGTGGGGAGTTTCCTGCCCAGACATTAAAATTAATTTTATTTGTCAAAAATTAGAGAATAAACAAATTAATTCGTTAGTACTATATTGTCTATAATAAAAAACTTTTTTAATTTTTGATTTTCAAGGTTTATAAATATCTATTGTTTTTTATAACTTAAATACTATAATAACTAAATGTTTTAATTGATAATTAATGTGGCTTTCCTTGAAAGCACTAGAAAACCTTTTAAAGAAATGATAGTTAATGAATGTTAAATAAGTAAGTTTGTTCTTTTTTGACCTATAAAAACATCATAGTAAATATTTTAACGTCAAAGGACAAGTTTAGAGATAAAGTTCATAAATAAAAAAAATAGCCGTTCACTTACAAGGTTTTTTTCCATTCAACTACTTTTATATGATGAATAGTTTTAAATCGAATAAGTACCAATCTATAACTAAAACAAAAGATCGACACATCATATTTAAAATAGAGCTTTACGAAATTTTTCTGCTTCCTCGAGATAATGTAGCTTTTCGTCTCCCTCTTTACTAAACAACATGTAAGCTACATTCAAAATTAAGGATCTAAAGAAGCAATCTCTTTAATCTTATTAATGTTTGAGAATGCAGAGAAGAGTTTCATTCTTTAGGATGAGTACACGAAAATTAAAGCTTGAAAATATAATGCTTCACATCTTTCATAGTAGTAATAATCGATTTCCATAGATCATGATCATATTGAGTTGAAGCTTCAAAAATTGGTAAAAATCGAGGAACTAACTCCTGTATACTTTCAAGAAAAGGAGGACAGGAGTGATGGTTGTATTAAATGGGATATTAGGCCAATTAAAGCTATAAATAATATTAGAATTCGATATTACATGAAATGACTACAATCGCTTTAAAGAGAGAAAAATTCAAAGTATAGAAGATAGATGTATCTAAACAAGGATAAGATAAAATGTAAAATGAAAGAAATGAAATTGTAAATATTCATTTAGTCTAACCATAGAGCAGAGCATAAAATCGATTAAATATAAGTTGGAGAGGAGAAATTTAGTGTAAGAAGTTGGTAAATGACACCTAAAAACTGCTCGAGTGAATTCATAAAAAAGATTCTTATATACTTATTTAAATTATTAAAATTTAAACTACTAACCCCTACATAAACCCTAAACAATTTTGCCTTTAAGTCTCTTTTTATCAATCGATCAACTGTTTATGAAAGAGTTTTGGGATTTTGAATGTCCTCAATTAAATTTCTACTTCTTTCCCTTTTATAATTTTAAAGCTCAAATGAATTGAGAGATATTAATTTATCATTTGTTAAAAAAATTAATAATTAAAATTAAAACTTTAATAGCAAAGATATGATAAATTGGATTAATTCTAATAATTTACTTTTAAATTTATCGAATTAAAAAAATTGCAGAATAAATAGTAATAATATAATTTTAGATTTTTAATTCTCATATTAGATTATTATAGCATTTTTTCCATTTTAAATATTTTATAGAAATAATAGTTTTTGTTCAGAATTTTAAACATACATAATTTGTAAGTAAAGCTCTACCCCATAAGTGTTTGTATTTAAGTTGAAGTCGTTAATAATGGCTTAAAGAAAAAGGGAAGGGGGTCTAAGTCGGTGAAATATTTTTTCCTCAAAAACATTAAAATCAATAAGTCAGTGCATGATCAATTTTTTTACATTATTGATATCTTTTATCATCCTACCCCACATAAAAAGTATATTATTAACAGAAATTTATGTCGCAGCTTCTGAATCGAACTCCTTCATGAAATTTCGATCATAAGACTATATAATATCATTACAAAAATATTTTTTCTCTGCGACAAATATTTGTTTAAGTTAAACAATAAATATTATTTCATATTTTAATTTATAATTAGTCAGTAAGCAATAAAATTGGGGATTAAAAACATAATTATTATTCGATAAATTTTAATTTGTCTGGTCTTATTATAATAACCATTGAGTCAATTAATTGTCTTTTTTTAAAATACTAAATCAGTGTGTACGAATTTTTTAACTCCACACAAATTAAAATTTATCGAATAATAATTATGTTTTTAATCCCCAATTTTATTGCTTACTGACTAATTATAAATTAAAATATGAAATAATATTTATTGTTTAACTTAAACAAATATTTGTCGCAGAGAAAAAATATTTTTGTAATGATATTATATAGTCTTATGATCGAAATTTCATGAAGGAGTTCGATTCAGAAGCTGCGACATAAATTTCTGTTAATAATATACTTTTTATGTGGGGTAGGATGATAAAAGATATCAATAATGTAAAAAAATTGATCATGCACTGACTTATTGATTTTGATGTTTTTGAGAAAAAAATATTTCATCCACTTAGACCCCTAAGACAAATTGCTGTTGTCTCTACAATTCTGTCAGTTCCATAAGAGTTGAATGGTATTTATATTTTTTAAAAAATTTTACTTTGAAGAAAAAACCATTCTAATATAAAATCTTTAAATTTATTTAATGTTTTATTTTAAAAATTTTGATTTTAATTACAAATAATTTTAGAATTAGTTGATTTTCAAAGAAGTTTGGCTATAGTGAGAAAGTTTATTTAATTTAAATTCACAAAAATGTTTTTAAAATGAGCCTAAATTAAAATAATAATCTAGTATTGTAGGAATACATACGATTTGGGAAAATGAATAAAATTAAATAATTAATAATGAAATTTGTGGCAGCTAACTTTCATGAAACTTAGACAATGTATAATGTACTTGTTCGATAGAAAATTTAAAATCAGCTGGAATTTACTCTTGGCGATACCCGTCTATCGTATCCCTGAAGCGAGATAGCTCGACATTAATTAGGGGTAATTTGTTTAGTTGATTTTAATGGCAAAAATAATCTATAATAGCCATATTAATTGGCATTTTTATTTATTTATATAAATAATCTTAATTTAAATAATAAATTAAATCTAATCTTATTCAAGTCCTTTATTGATTATTCTTGATTTATTAAATTTAAAATTCATAAATCTTGTCGTCGGGAAATTTCAAAATTTGCCGACGCATTCAGGCGTTTTCTATATTTTTATTAATTTATCATAGATTAATTAAGTAATATGAGTTAATTTAGTATTAAAAATCCCTTTTGATAATGAGAAATCCTTAAGGATCTATACTAATCTTTATAGAATTTAGAAAACTAAAAAAAGAATAAAACTAAGATAAACCTTCCGTAAAAATATTATTGCAGAAATACATTTGAATTTGGAAAATTAATTATAATTAAATTAAATATAAATCAAAATCGTGGCAGTTAAAGTTAACCAATTTGAACGATCTTGGGCTCTTTCGATAGAGAATTCAAAATTAGCTGGACTTTATTATTGGCGGTACTATTTTTTCGCATCCCTGGAGCGAGATAACTTCACTTTAATGTGAGGGTATAATTTAATGAATTTAGATGAGTTTAATTAAAGTGAAATTATCTCGCTTCAGGCATGCGAAAAAATAGTACCGCCAATAATAAAGTCCAGCTAATTTTGAATTCTCTATCGAAAGAGCCCAGTTCAAATTGGTTAACTTTAACTGCCACGATTTTGATTTATATTTAATTTAATTATAATTAATTTTCCAAATTCAAATGTATTCCTGTAATATTATAGAATATCTTAAGGGTGTTATTTGAATTCCTTAAAGAAAAGTATAAATCTAAAACGATTTACAAAATTTTAATTGATTTTTGAATCATGAGTTTGTGTTTAATTAATATATAAATTTAATAATTTGAAAATCCCCAACATGCGTCGGCAAATTTTTTAATTTGCCGACTCCTATAATAAATAAATATAGTAATTTAATATTAAGTGACTTTTTTATAATCAGTTTGAATTGTATTAATGTTTTAATTATATTAGCTTTAATTATATTTTTATTGGAAAAATGTAAAAAGTCACAGCTTTTATTGAATGTCGAGTTATATCGCTTCAGATATACGATAAAGGAGTACTGCCATTAGTAAAATTCAAGCTGATTTTTAATTCTCTATCGAACAAGTACCTTACATATTGTCTAGGTTTCCAGAAAGTTAACTGCCACGATTTTAATTATTTATTTAATTTTTATTTAATTTACCAGATCGTATTTATTCTTACAATATTTCAATATTATTTTTAATAATATCTTCTTTTAACTATATTAATTATGATTTTTTTTCTTATTAATGAAAGCTATATTTTTTAATATTTATAAGCAAAACTAAATTATTTTTAGGAAATAATTAATGGTGTGTAGGAGAAAGATATCTAAAATAACTTTTTAAATTTATTAAATTAAAAAGCCATAATTCGTTTATCTTATAATTAATTAATCTATTATAATTAAAATAAATTTTTAAAAATGGATCATAACATATATTAATGTTTAATTTATCAATTTAATGATTTTAAGATGGGTGGAAGTTATCGATTGAGTTGTTGTGTACTAAACCAAAAATGTCATTGTTTACAACCCTATATTTTTAATTAATCTTGCAAATTATAATAATCAATGATATTTATTATAATTCTAATGTTTTTAATTTTTACTAGTTTTTCACTATGATTTGATTATTAGATTTTTAAAAATTAAGCATTATAAGTTTTTTTTACAAAAATTAAAAAATTTATTTTATTTTAAACAGTTAATTTGAAATGTAAATTCAAATATCTAATTGAAATAGTTTATCTCTACAAATATTCAAGGTTTAAATTGAATTTTATTTTTAAATTAAAATCATTTTATTCACTATTCTTAATTATTCTGTTTATATCAAAATACTTTAAAAGCGAGAAATATTAAATCACAAATAATTATAATTGTAAAATATTAATGTTTGATCAATGAAAATCAATTATTTGTTTAATAAATAACTTTTTTATTTTTATCACAAAAGATGAATTTAAATATACTATTTTTTTAATCATATTAAATTAAAAATTTAATTCAATACTAAAATATAGACTAAAATTCAATCTTTTATTCGTTTAAAGCACTTTTTTGGAATTCTTTTATGAAATAATTAAAAAATTAAATCATAAATTACGAAGATGTATTTGTTTACATTTATCTTTAAATATAGAGTGCTTTTATCAGAAAATAAGAGATAGGATTATATTGTATAATTTAGTATTGCATTCAATTTCTAATTCAATATAAAAATATTAAAAAAAGATTATATTTGATTTCATCTTAAAGAAATATTTTTAGATATTTATTATTTATTGTTTTTATTTATATATATAATATTTAAATAAAAATAATTCATGGCGAATCTTAAATTAAATGATAATTTGACAATAATTTTTTATTTTTAAAGAATTGGTTAAAGAGAACTTATTTAACGTAAGCAGATGCTTATGCTTCTAAAACTCCGATAAATTATATTTAAGTCATAAATTATTACATAATTTAATCCAAAATATTAGAGTTGAATATTATTAATTTTTTTATTTCTTAAAATTAAATAATTTTGAAACTAATTCACATTAAAATTAATAAAAATTTCAATTTAATTTATATCCGAGTTCTGTGACATCTGAGTATCCTTTGCTTATAACATTATTTTTGGGGAAATAAAAAATTAAGTATTTTCTTTAAGGAGAGTCTCATTGTTTCATAAGAAAGGATATAAGTATTGGATCTCTAAAAAATCTTTTTAAAAAAGTATAATTAAATGTAGTAAAATGTCTATAAAGTAGAAATAGAGCAAATCAAATTTGAATTGGATTCATTTTACATTTGAGCAAATCAGAGTCATTATAATAACGAAAATACATGTAAAAAGATGAAATTAATAGCAAAAAAAGTATAAATCAATTAAGGCCATAGGTATATATATTTAATGGAAACCATTCATATGCTAAATTCAAAAGTCTCATTGAGTTTATCTATAAAAAGAATAATATCAAAGCAAGGAATTTAAGAAATTTACAAAATTTTAAGAACAAGATATTTCCATTAGAAATTAAAACAATACAAAAATCCTAGAAACTTCCCCCTCAATATTTTAAGTAACACATGAGTTTCAGGAAAAGTTTTATGAATCATATAGTTAATAAAATAATTATATCTATTAAAAAAATAAAAAGGAGAATTATTTGTTTATCCAAAAAATATTAAAGATTTATATAGTTTAGAATTTAAGTCAAATTATATATATAATATATATATATATATAAATTTAGGTCTTAACAAATTTAAATTATTTTACTTCTAATAAAATAAATAAGGGAAAGAATATAAATTCAATAATTTTAATTGAATATTTTAATAATAAAACATTTCTTTATAATATTTTTCACATTAATAGATATTTCTAATAATTTTTTGAAGATGTATTAAATAATTTATTCAATAAATTGATGAATTAAATTATTTATTTCTGAATTAAAAATTAAAAATACATCGGCGTCATTATTATAAAAATTGAGGTGAAATACTTTTTTTAATTCAATAATATTAATAATTATTATTTGAAATAAAAAAGCTAGAATAGATTTTTATGATTAAATGAGAAAGATATAGCATAGTTATAAAATATATAGAGAAAAAAAAATTTGTTTTTCTTAAACTTTTGAAATCATCAATTTATCAATATAAATTTTCTTTAGAACAACCTATTTTAATAATTATTATTTTTATAGATTCTTATTGATTTATATATTTGCCCTATGAATTCACACATTCAAAATTGAATAAAAAGCTTAATTTTTTAATAAATAACATAATAGACTTCATATTAATTCATTGTTTAGCCATTTTTTAAAATAGTAATTATTTTTTTAATTATCATTTTTTAACCTTTTACTCATTTACTTACTTAATAAACATATCTATAACTTTATGATAGAAGTTATAGTTACTTAATATTACTCACTTTGCTTGATATGTTATTGTTGAATATTGGTAAGAATATTCAATGCCAAAATTTCTTACTATTGTCTTTTAAATCGATTAATAAACCATAATTTGTGTGTAAGCGTATTAAATTAATTTATGTTAAAATTTATGCAGAAAATTTAGTAAAATTAATTTAAATAATAAATATATATCATAATTTACACTTTAAATAATTGAATATAAATTTTATACTAAATTAGTTTTAAATAATAAATAATAAAATTCATATTTTTACAATAGTATTAAAAGTATATATCGTTTAGGGAAAAATATATTTTTAAAATATCTTTTTTATTACAATCGAAATATTCGAATCAAAAATTATTGACAATAATTTTTTTATCTTAATGAATGAAAGATTTTTTTTTATTAACTTTTGAAGAAAATATTATTAAAAAATATTATTATTTCTCTAGTAAATTAAATTTTTAGCAATATATCTTTGAAGTGCAAGAGATTAAAAAAATATAAATATTTAATAGAATTAAATATTAAAAATTTATAATATCATTTATTAATCTAGAGCAGCAATACCAAGATAATATGGATCAGAATTAGTCTAAAGAGTTCTAATGGTAAGATCTGACTCTGTGTCGTAAGATTTAAATAAAATTTCACAAATTAAAGTAATAATATTGATTATTGCAAATTTTACTATTAAATTTCTGAAACTTTTCATTTCATATTCTATTATTTAAAGTATTTTTATGCTAAAAATGATGATTTTAATTACACTTTAAAATTAAAAGTAAATTAGTTAATAAAAACAAATAATTAATAATCAATGTAAGAGCCAGTAATTTAGTCAACCAAGAACAAAATTTTTTAAAATATATATATTTTTCAATAAAATTAATGCTTAAAATTTTTAATATGTAAAGAATTAGCAAAAATAGTAAATTATTGGTGAGATAACTAATTAAATCAACTTTTACATTTATTTACATAAATTCTGATTATTAGGTACTCTTCCTCATTTTACCTGCCTTGCGGTAAAATGAACACCTTAATTATAAAATGAAAAAATTAAAATAAATGCAATAAATAAATTTGAACTGTTATTTTTACTAAAAAGAAAAATAAATAAATATATTTTTCATAGTAATTGATAAACTATAGTTCCTTCTATGTAAAACAAACAAACTTAAGATGTCAAGTAATCGAATGGGTTATTTTAAAGTAAATATCAATATATTATTATTCATCTCCCTTTTATTTAAAATAGCTGTTCATATTTATTTATTGCTCTTAATATCAACTTATTACATTTTATAATTAATGTTCATTTCACCGCAAGCCAGGTATAATGAGGGGTAGAGTACCGAATAATCATAACTTGATTAAATAGAAATATAAAGCAAATTTACCTAATAATGTTTTTCACCCTTATAATTGTTTGATATAATTCATAAACTAAAGTATTTCAATGTTTTAATTTGAATTATTTATTTCTTACAAATTTAAAAATTTGAGCGCTAAGATCTGGAGTGACAAGTTCATCATTTTCTTCATCATACAACTCAGTGTTAATCAAAGAATATGTAATGACATTAAAATACTATAATAATGTATTTTTCAAAAGTAAAAAATGATTTATATTGACATTTTAACTTTATGCATATTCATATATCTAAAATACTTAATTTTAAAATAATGAATGCTTGGGAGACGTTCCATGGAGCTCTTCCATGAGCATCAATAACATTAAACTAATAGTTATGAATAAAATTTTAATATTTATTCAATTAAGAATTTGATGATTAATGAGTTGTACTCAAAATTAAATATTTATTAATTCACTGTTTAATACTAAAATCAAACCATCAATTTTAGTGGTGACGTAGACATATCTGAAGTGAGTTGACATTGCAATTAGTGAACTAAAAAACTCCGAAAAACCACCTCGCCCCACATTCCACATCTCCCTGTAATCAAGATGCATACGAGATAAGAGCCTAGTAAACTAACAGTATCCCCCGCAGAGCTCGCAGAGATCTGCTTCCTGCAAACAATTAAAGGGGAGTCTGGAGAAAACGCTTACCAGGTTCCACTGCTTCTCAGATAGTAGTCTCTGTCCTTTCGCTGTGGTAGCCTCATTAACCTGACATGTTGTGGGAGGAAAATCATTATCGTTGGCTTCTATGGTTCTCATCTTCTCACTTTTGAAGGTTGAGCACCCCCTTCATCCTGCTCCCTATTACCTAGGAAGCTGATCTCACGCCAGGTAGCTCATCTAATGCAGGGAAATCCTTAGCGTGCAGACAACTCGAGGAGTTTAGGATCTCACAGATTGAACCCCGCCGACTGGCCCTCATGCGGTGAACCCAGCAACCCCCTGCCTACCCTCAGCAGGCCTTAGTGTAGTAGAAAGCTCTATTAGAAAGTCTCCAGCCTCGGGCCCCTGTGGGTCACCCTGTCCTTTAAACTTTCAAATTTAATAATAATTAAAATTTTAAATTTATGAAAGTTTTATTAAAATATTTTTTTGTGAAGAATATTAACATTTTTTAATTATAAAAACGAAATATAAAATTTCATAATTTTATAAAAAAAATTTCTTAATTGATCTTATTTCTCTAATTTTTTAAAATATAAAATAAATTGTGAGATTTAATTTACTTTCATTTAATAAATTAGAAATACCCTAATATTTATTATATAATTATTTTATTTCATTATAAATTTTCATAAATATTTATAAAATTTAATATCATAAGATTTATATAGTATTATTTATTATTAATCAATGTCGAGTGAATCAAAAGTGAAATTATAATTTGTTAAATTTAGTATTAACTGGGGGATAAAAATTATAAAAGTATTATTAAAATATAAAATTAGTGATAGTCATATTTAATCAATTATTTAGTTTAATTATAATATTTCTTAATCTAATTTTTATTAGTAACTTTATAATTATAAAAAGTTCTAATTTCTTATTAAAAAATTTATATATTTATTTTTTAAATTTCATAATTTTATCTATTTTATCAATATTCACAATTAACTTAAAATATAATTTAGAAATCAAATTCTACATAAAAATTAAGAATTACTTTAAAATTAAACATATATATATATATATCCAAGATTATGCAATAAATTCTTGAATTAAAAATATTAAGAATGTATATAATTTGAAAATTACCAGCAACAACCTCTACATTTGAAACAATTTCAGTTTTTTGTTTGTTTAAGATCCATTAGAGTGATTGTTAATAGCATTTTATTTAAGAAAAAAAAATTAATATTTAAAATACTTATTCTAAATAAACAAAGCAATATAATCCAAGATTGATATTTTTATTTTGAATATGACCTATTTTATATTTTAAAAATACGAATTCATTATTAGGTCAAGTAATTTCAATATAGTTCGAATAATTTTAATTTTATAAATTTATATAGTTTTCTTTAGTTTTATATTTTCACGCTTTACTATTAACTTTTCAAGTTAAAGTTCAATAGAAATAAGTGATTAGTTTGGTTGCATTTAAAAAAATCGAATTTTAAAGTTTTAATCTTATTGATGAAAAGTCAGCTTGTATATAATATATTGCGAGTTAGTAACTATAATACAAGAAAAATAGATTTTTAAGTTATGATAAACTTTAATTTAAAATTAACATCTGAATTATTTGAATATATATTAAAATAAATTATGAAAGATCAGTGACCAGGCAGCGAGGGTGTGGCCACCTCGCCATGCAGCTGGAGGAGCCTGGTTAGAACCCCACCACCACGCCAACGGTTGTCACCGGCGAAGGATCTCTTGCCTCCAGCTTTGATCACTACATATGCATGCCTGGTCACTGATCAGGCTCTTCAGTCAGTGGTCGCCTATAAACAGCAGTAATGGAGTGGCACTTACCTCAACATCAATACTGTTAAACTCATCGAAGCAACACCAGAGACCGCTCCTTGAACAAAAAGAAAAATGTTCAACATGATTGTCATGCTTAACTTAAAACTCCATTACTCAAAAAGTTAAATAATAAACCTTAATTTCAATTATTATTAACACCTTACCTGAGTTAATTACATACCTAAATTATGAAAGATAAATTAAAAAGTAAAAACAAAATGTTTAATTTTAGCATTAATAAACCTAAAATTAACCTCATAAAATATAAAATTTTCGATTGATAAGTTTTATGATGTAGTTTATAATTATTCTATTATTATTTTCATAACATTTTGGTTATATTCTATATAAAGCTTAATTTAAATTATTTAGTAAACTATATTTAATCAATTTAATTAAGGGATTATTCTTGATCATCAAGAATATCCAAATCAAGATCTTCACTTACGAAGATAATCAAAATATTTTAATGAATCTTTAATATTATAAATTATAAAATTTAAACTTTGTGAAATTTCTTTTTAATACCAAATTTGCTTAAAATTTTAGAAATTACCAAGCCAAATATTAAATTTAAAATCAAAGTGGCTACTTTTCTAATGATACATTTCATAAAAGTCAAGTTAAATAAAGTCTTTATTGTGCATATTATTATGCATCTTAATGGCTTCTGATGAAGCTAGTCGAATTTTCTTAAAACTTAAAATATTCTCGATCATGATTTATGAATTCCAAGAATTATGTTAAGATGCTGTTGTAAAGAATTCGCTTTATCTTTAAAATACTGATCTGGCCTGACAACCTTTAAAATAATTGTCAGGCTAGGTAAATTTAGATATTATGTTCCAAAAGTAATTAAGAGATATAGAAAAGGATTTAGAACATTGTTCTAATTATCATTATTAAATATAAAGGGTCCATCAATATCATAAGAGATATTCAAATAGGCACCCTATGAAAGCCATTTGGACTATATCTAAAACCAAAAGGAATTAACAAAACTGAAAAGGAAACTAATAGAAAAAACAATCAAAATAAGAAAAGCAATTTTATTAAAAATCAAAGAATAAATTTTATATCATTGGTACTGATTATACTTAAAACCATTAAAAAAAAATGGGGGCCTGACAATTATTTTAAAGGTTGTCAGGCGAAGAAAATAAATAAAAATCAAATATTAACAAAAAAATAAATATTAAAGTTAGAATATGCAATAATAATTTTAGGAAAGTACAACTTACTTGACTTGTATGAATTATCTTTACTTAAGAAAGTTCTGGCTATTTTCTGCTACATAATTACGCTTGTTATGAGTTGATTCTTAGACTCGTTCATAGTTTATATATTTAACTGTTTCCTAAAAAAAATTCATTCAATAATGATAATGTAAATTTTAAATAAAAATCTAATTAGTATAGACTTGAAGAGATTATATTATCAATATGAATTACTTTATCTGATAAGAGAAGAAATCAAATTAGAGAATTGAATTAATAATATTTAATAAACCTAAGAAAAAATGTTACTATACAGAAATTTTAATTAAAAATTCTCCCATATTATTATTATTTACTTAAAATTCAAAAAAGATATATAAAAATATCTATGTTAAAGCAAGCTATTGATTAAAATTCTTTATAAGCAAGTATCATAAATATTAATTTTACTACTAATAATAATTAATCATAAAATAATGAATTTTTTCTTTATTAAATGACTAGGTTACGACCTTCTGGTAAGTTGGGAGTGATATCCCTACCAATTCCGGTATCCCGAAGTTCGAAACCGTGATGGCACTCGGCTTTTACGAGATAAGTCACGGATCTGAGAACCTCTTCAGACAACGTCAGGCAAGGTATGAGAAACCACTTCAAAAAAAACGCCGAAAGTTGATCATTCAAAGTCGTGGTAAAACCGAATGATACACTTATCCTTGCGACCTGGGGTTAAGTGCAACAAGGATAGGGTAGGAGTTAAGAGATATACCACTCGGTTCTTAAATTGGACTCTATTTGCTTAGGAAAAGCGGGAAAAATCCTGCATAAGGTAACTTCAGCAGAGTATAACTCAGGGTTTCCCCCCAGCAAGCCAAACAATAAGTCTTAGGATAAGGGGTTTTACCTGAACTTAAAATCCCTCGTATAAAAAGCAGCTGAAGTAAAGTAACCAATTAGACATAACGAAGTAGCGAAAAACCGCATAAGTCCTTAAAAAAAGGCAAGTGGTGAATCTGCACGGTGGGAAACTAGTCGAGTATATATAGGGGTAACCCCCCCCCCCGGAAATATTAAACTTGATTGCCAAAAGTAAAAGTATGAATATCTGATTATATAGATCTGGCTGGCTTAAGCCCCAGTGTTAATACCGTATAGCTTGAATTAATAATAATAATAATAATTAAATGACTATGAAATATTAAAGTAAAATTTTGATTATATTTCACTAGAAGTTAATTTTATAATAAAGTAGATTTTTATTTAAAATTATTGAACGTCTTGGATTCTTGTAATGACATCAAGTGCGTAAGCGGTCAATACCATTGAGCCACCATTTTCTGACTCATTAGTGAAGTAGTCCCATCCCATGCATTCTTAATAAAAAAAAATAATTTATATAAGTTTCTCCGGTGGTTTCTTAAAAATGAATACAATTATATTAATTTATGTGAATTTATTCTTAAAAATTTATATTTATAGGGACGTGAATTTCACTTATATAATAGAAAAAAGTATGATTGTTTAAAAGGCAGATGTTGATTTTTATTAAAAATATTGTATTTGATAGTTATTATATGAATAAATTTATCAAATAAAAAACTATGAATTAATTTGGGATTAAAATTCCAAGCAAATATTTGAAATATAATTTAATTTGAATATTTAAATTAATTAGTGGTGCTATTCTTAATCTAGAAATCTTCTTGGAGTTAATCGTATAACTTAATATACATTTTTTTATTAATTTATTAAAACTGAGTGATTTTGATAGCTATTTCAAAGAATCTATCTTGATAGAAGTAAGATTGACCAGTGATAAAATCTCATAGATCAACAAAGAAGCGATGATTGGAGTTAAGAACAATTAGATTGAAAATTAATAATTATTGGCTGAAAATAAATTTAATTAGGCTAAAATCATATTCACGCACCCTGATTGGATTATATTATAGGGAAAATTAATCGAGCCAATAGTTTTAATAATTTATAATTGTACGCCAAAAATAATTAATTTATAATCTAATTGTTCTTAACTTTAATCTTCGCTTCTTAAAAGATCCATATGGGGTATTATATTATTAAATATATAATTTTTACAGTGGAAGTGGCAGGATAAATTAAAGTATTAAATTACAAATTGTAAATTTAAATCATTAATTAAATTCTTAATAAAATTTCTTCAGAAAATTAATTTTTTAATTATAAATAAACCCTGGGAATATTTATTGAAAACTTAATTAATAGCGAATTAGTTATATTAAAAAATAATCAAAAAGTAATTTATATTTATCATTTTAATTATAAAAATAAAGTTTTATATATTATGTGCAGACAAAACTATGGAGCAGCAACCAGTGCAGTGACCGACAAAGTAGAGAGTGCAAGGGACATGGTCCCCGGGAAGAGACCACCCCTACTCGCATACGCAGGCAAAGGGTGGTGCCGAAGAGCCAAGTACTACTACTCCAGGTGTTGGAACTAGTGTTGACACCAAAGATATCAGAAGACTCAGAACTCAATTCGAAAAGACAAAGAGAATTCTCTCAAAAAACACTTGCTCAGGATGAACTTTTCAACAACTAATACTCAATTGTGGATGACAAAGAGCCATTTACAATTTCTAATTGTACTTAATCTGTGAGCTATAACAACACAGATTCACTGATATCGTGGGTAAAAATTATCAGTAGGCCGGTAATTCTGTAGACATACCTAAAGGAAATTCAAACTATCTAATACATGTTTTTTTTCCATTTAGTAATTCCCGACTTTTAGAATTTTACTACTACTACTACTAATTATAAGTATAATAATAATTATGAAATTTATAAATTAGAGAAATATATAAAACCTTTTTCTTTAAACATCAAAACATTGTTGAAGAATAGCACCAGAAAGAGAGCTTTTTAAGTTGAGTCAAGCCAAACACATTTTATTTTCAGTATCAAGATGTAAACTCTAATTAAAATTGTTTCCTCCTTTCTTTTATCGTTATAGTTTAAAATACTTAGATCACCATATTTTTATATTTTGTATTAAAAATTGTAAAATACTTTTTTAATAAAATATCTTATAAAAGATAACATAAATTTTATTCTTATTTTGAGATGAACTTCTAAACTTTTTCTGAAAATATTTATCTTTTAAAAACAAATGTTTTTAAAAGATAAATTCAATTGGAATTATTCAAATAATAAAACAATTTTATATATTATTTTTGGATTAAAATTACCTATATAATAATAATAAATAATAAATTGCAACTAGGACCAAAAGTATATAAATTTATCATTTCTAAATATAAAAATATCTCCAAAATTTTTAATCATATATTTATATAACATTTAAATTAAAATAAATAAATTTACAAGATTAAAAATGGGTATTTAAATAGGATAGTCTGAGATAATGAATGAGTATTTATCGAGAACATTATTTAATCTAAACATTATTTATAAAATAGATAAAAATAGGAAATTTTGGAAATATAAACAAAGATCTTTATAATAAGTAGTTACAACTGTCATGATTTATGAGAATTAGTAAGTGTAATTTGATTTAACTTTTAATTTAAAAAATAAAATTAATATATAAATATATATATAAATATATAATAGTGGTGGAAGAGTTTTTGTCGTCTACCCGGATATATAAATAATTTAGAGGCCACAGTCGCTATCCGAATCTTTGATCAAGAACTCAAATACACCGTCTGAAAGATTGTCGAATGTGATAGAATGAGTTACACCAGCAAAAATAACCATCTCCGGTTGAATAATTCCTATAGAGATGGTTAGGAATAAAGATGAAACTTACTGTAACAGTATCTGCCATCTTATTTGTAATCAGCAGCTCAATAATCAAAAGATATTGGTATCGATGTTGGAAGTGAAGTGTCTAGATTCGCAAACATATTTATGATCTTTTATGATAACACCATTTGTACTGCAAGAGACACAGTTTTCATCACAATCGGTAAAAACAGTATCACTGTTTTCGTATTAATCATATGCACAGGCAACAAATTTATGCATGACAAAATTGAGGAACGAACGATCTGGACATTTGCTACATTTATCTGCAACTGTTGCGTTTCAACCAGCATAGTCAGAACCGTTTGAGAGCACCAGACCGTAGTCAGAGACAGTGGCGAAGGAATGTCTAGATATTGAAAGCAGTGATTACTCATCTACAGATCAGTGATAATAAATATGAATATAATATATATATATATTTATATATTTACGGTAGATCACCAAAAGCTCTGCCAGACCCCTATACCACTCGGCCACTAATATATATAAATTAATTTTATTTTTTTAAATTTAAGCTAAATCAAATTACACTTACTAATTTTCATAAATCATTACAGTTGTAATTACTTATTATTAAGATCTTTGTTTATATTTCCAAAATTTCCTATTTTTATCTATTTAAAAATATTTACCCTTATAATATTTCTATTTACTTATATTATATATATTATATATATATATTATATATATATATATATATATATATAATGAAATTAAATTAAAAACATCGATGCTAGCAATTAAACTTTGAAAGCAAATAAATGATTATAATAATATAATTCTTAATTTAAAACGTTGATCAAACTAAAATTAAGATTATTAATATTTAATTAAATTACTATAATATCTGATAATTTATGAGAGAAAAAAAACAATAAAACGTAAATTAAGTTAATTTGTAATAATAAGTAAGTAATTTATCATGTATTTAATTAATAGTAAATATATAAAATAAATGTTCTAAATTTATTCTTGATTTAATTAAAGGTATTTTAATTGCAAAAATGAAAGTTTCAATTTTTTAATTATATCTAATTTTTAATAAATGATAAAATATAGAAATTTTTATAGTAGGTACATATTCGATATCGGTAAATTAAAATAAATGCAAATAAATTTATAATTAATTAAATTGTTGGCAGTTAAAGTTAGCCAATTAAATTAAACTTGGCACATTTCACTAGAAAAATTGAATGCTAAACATTATTATTGGCGAGACTATCTTATACCTCCTCAAAGAGATAGCTTTGCTTTAATTTTATCCATTATCCATTTAGATTAAACAAATTTATCCTCCAATTAAATTAAAGTTATCTCACTCAAAGAATGCTAAATAATGCCTTAATAGTAATAGTCAAGCTATTCTCAAATTTTCTAAATAAAATCAGTTAAAGATCGTTAAAGTTTGTAAACTTTAACTGCCAATAATTTAATATAAATTAATTTATTATTATTAATGCATTTTTACAATAATTTTTGAAGTTTAGCTCATGAGCATTTAAAACCTTAAAACCCCTTAATTAGCTTGATTGAATTTTTTATTTATGTTAAAGCCGACTATTTTAGGGGTTATTAAGGGATTTATGATAGTAAAATTAGTGAGAATAAGAAGCGAGTCTTATTATTATTTTACAACAAACAATAGCTATTGCCTTTACATGTAACGCTCTCTTAAAATGTTAGCTATCATTTTAATTTGCTAATTTATTTCACGTAAGAATGATGTTTTCCAGGCCTACACACAATAATTTATAGTTTAAGTTTGTTAAATTCTTTGTTGGGTGATGAGAAAATTAATTTAAATAGATGGCTTAAAGTTTACAAATTTACTAGAAAATGTTACTTTTTTTTAATAATTAATGCCACCTAAATAATTTTATTTCTCTAAAGTTTCTTTAAAATAAAGTTTGAACTTAATTTGGAGTCCTACCAAAATAATTAAACATTATGAGGAGCAATTTAATGGAGAAAGTTTGATAAAATGGAAATCAATCTATGATACTTGGAGCAAGTTTTTCAATACTTATCCTTATATCATTTTAAGGTTAATCTTCAGGAGATTCTCCTTATTGAGTAGAAAGATTTAATTTAATTAGAATGATTATCCATAATTTTAAAATTCATTAACATTTCTAGAAAGAGGAAGCAAGATAGAGTCTATGAATGATGCAATGAAGAGAATTTAATCTCAAGATTTAATAAGAAAATTTCGAAGTAAAGAGGATCTTCATAGATACTTGGTATAACAAGGTAAGTTCTTAACTAAGACCTATATATAAATGATAGTTGGATTGTTCTTGCCTTCTTAGGATGGAACTAATATCTCATTAATAAAAGCCTTTTAAATCTAATGAAATTAGGATGATTGAAATTCCTAAATACCCTGAAATATTAGTGACAATCCTATATGACGATGATATGAGTGATCCAAATCTTTCTCTCTACCTTCCATCAAAGCTAAAACTCTCTTATAAATTGCCATAGAGAAACTTATTCTTCTTGTTTGCTCTTGGAACTTTGTAACTTGAGTGCTTATCTGAATTAATTAAAGATGCTCACAAGAAACACTACAGCATCTCCCCAGAAGATAAAATAAACAAAAATTAAAATAAAGTGACAAGTGGCTGTAGGAACTTAAAAAGAAGCACCTTTTCATCTAAATTAAGCTTAGACTTGAAACTTTATATCAAATCTAGAACTACTATTTATTTGATGAAACAGCGCAGCAAAATAAACAGAGAGAGAAAGTCTCAAGTAAAGCATGAATTGTGTAAGAGACTGTTTAAAGATTTATAAAAATGCCAGATAAAATGAACATAAATGCAGGAACCGGCACTGGCATAAGCAAGCCTTAAGAAGATGAAAAGAAAGAGAAGCCAAATCCCTTTACGGGCAAATTTAATATGTGAACTTAATCATTCGTTTTAATCTAAAACTTATTTATATACACAAAATCTCCCGTCTCTTGCGCATACTTTAGCTTTATCATCGCTGACTCTTTTAGCAGCACTATTAATAAAATCGACTGTATCTATCTTCAGATCATGCATCAAGTGATAGAGAAGAAGTTTCTAGTTGTGTCCTTTCAATAACCCCCAATAGAATTCAATTCCATTGAACTAAGGGCTGTAAGGAACATTAAATACAGGTGTTATGTTTAGCCTTTCAAATTCCTTCCTTATGTCTTTAGTTTTATGAACTGACTAGTTATCAACGAACAGAATAATCTCTTAGTCAGCGTACTTATCTTTGAATTATTGCAAGAACTTAATATATTATTCAGTCTTTATAGAACGAGGGTGAATAACATAAGTCTCTAGGCCACTATCTTCACTTATTCCACCAAGAATAGCATGAATTTGTACCTTAACCTTTTAGTCATAAACTTGAATATTACTATACCTTTTGTACCTTGACCTTGATATAAAGGTATGGAATGTAAATATAGCTTCATCAGCGTGTATAATTTTTATTTTACGCACATAAGACTTTTGCATTTAATCGAATCTATAATTTAAATTAGTCTTATAAAATAAAACATTAAAGTCAATCACACTCTTAATGCGATTGACTGTCTTGTAAAATATTCCGTTCTTTTTATGCATGTTAGCTGTAGATTAAGCAGATATGTAAAACTCAGGAAATTAGGGAAGAAACATCACAGCTCTCTAAGCCAGAGATAAATGAGCCCAGTATTTAAGAGTCTTATCATTAATAAGATAATCGATATAATGCTGCTAAAATTATAAATGCCTCTTTCTTTGCTCATTAAATTCTATACTAATATGTAGAGAAAAATTAACAGTTGTAGGAGATATATGAAAAAGGATTTGATGTAAAAGTGTAATTAAATAATATTCAATTTATCACAATAGACATTAACTCATATTTCAACTTAAATAGTGATTCTTTTTATAAAATGTTTCAAACTGAACCCAGATCGTTTATACTCTCTTAAATTACTAATATTTAAATCATTAACCATTATATATCATCTATTAAAACCATAGTATACCTTAATAATTTACTTTTATCATTCAAAAACTCAATCAAACTACATAAGGGCTTTGGGGTTGTTATTCAATAAATTATTACTTTAAATATATTTTATATAAATATTATTTACATTTTTTAATTAAAAATAAATTTAGCAAATATTAACTTTTATATTAAAATAACTAAATATATTTATTATCAAAGAAATAAAAGGATTAATATAAATTCATTTATAAATTCAATGTTTTCAATTTAGTTTCTATAATATATAGACCTATTATTTGGAAACTAAATAATATATTGATGTAGGGTGAACATAAAATAAAAAATATTGTTAAAGTTTAATCGAAATATAAAAATTAAATTAATTTGAATTTATTTAAAGCAATTTAAATAAATAATAGTTTTAAGTATATATTTTATTTTCACATTTTCTTATAATTATTTCCCAAGCGATAACAGTATTATCATTAATTTATTGAAACTACTTATTCTTTTATGAAAGTTTCTTAAGTTTATGCTTATTAAAAGATCAAATATGCCTCATTTAAATTAAAAAAAACAATTTATAAAGTTTACTCCTTTAATAATTAATTTTCACATTATTTATAAGAAGTATTTTAGTAAAATGTTTTTATATTAATGTTTTGGTAAGTTATTGAAAACATTTGAGGCTTATATAGGATTATGTAAAAATGAAAATATCACAAAACAAGCAATTTTACTTCAGGAATTATAAGTTTATTATAGCAATTTAAGTAATATTATTTAAATATTTAATAACAGACTTATTAAAGTCTGTAAATTTTGAAAAATTACCTACATATTTTTAGATGAAATTCTAAGTAATACTTTTAAAACACATTTCGTATATTTTTAAATTTTTAAAACGTTTTTTTTCTTCTAATTTATAATAAATGTTTCAATAATTATATATATATTTTTGAACTATCATCAAGAATCTATTGAGCGAGAGTGTTGATCAAACTGAAAGCTCCAGCATGAAGAGTTATAGAAATATATCATATTTTTAATAGGTAATTTTATAAATAAAATAAATTTTAAGAGTGAGATTAGCTGACATACCTGAAACTGCAGATAGATCATTTTTAAATTAATATTTTTATATTAAATAATGTAAATATATATTTTTTATTTTTAATAGTAATAATAAAATAAGATCATTACAAAAGTGATTTTTTAAAAAATAATGTTATTTATGTATAATAATTTTTAATAGTTAATTTCAATTAAATTTTTATAATAAATAATACTTTGCTTTGAAATACTTTTAAAATATTTGTATTAAAGTAAATATTCAAATTAAGATCTCAATGAGTGTATAGTAGTATAAAACTGCATAAAAAACTCTATTTAATTTAAATTTTTGCATTTAGCAGATTCCAAGCTGATCTTTGAATTATACTGGATGACTCCTAGAGGTAGGGTTAATGGAGGTGTTGAAATTCAAAGTTTAAAAACTATATCTGAATTACTATATGTTTAGCATAAGCCCCGGTATAAATTTCATTACAGCATTGCATAATAATACTAATAAATATTCAAGCATTTAATCCTAAAAAAACTATTAATTTGATAAATGGCTTTATTTTATATAAAGCTAATATTATTAATCAGGAGTAGTAAATGTGAAAGAAGCTGAATCTGAATTAATAAATTATTTTACAATTATTAGAGAACTTATTTCAGAGAATATATTTTCTATAAATAATTGTTCTGACCGAGACCCTCCCCTCCTACCCCCCTCTCCCCCTCAGGCGAGACACCCTGCCCTCCCTCAATCGAGACCCCCTCCCCTCAAATCGAGAATCCCCTTTTATTATACTTTTATTGTAGTTTTTTTATGAATTTATTTTTACTCAGAATAAATTTCTTGACCTTCGGGCAGATATTACTATTAAAAATATATTTTAATAAGTTTCACTACACCCGTCGACTTTTTGTATAACATACTCCCATAGGGAAATATTTATAATAATGTTTAATTTTGACTATCATGAGTAATAATATGATTTAATTGATAGACATAAATTTCAATTCAAAATTTTTTATAACTTAAATCACTTACACTTTACTATATAGTAAAAATTAATATAAAAATTTTTCCTATTATTTTTAGCTTCATTTAAATATAATAACGGGTGTTGTTAACATTGTCACACATGTGGTAATTGGTCACACATTGCTAATATAATAATAAATATGCGAGAGCGGGAACATAAAAATATAAAAAAGCAGGGTCTTAGGGGTGTCGCCCCTTGATTCGCAAAAGCGAAATAAGTTATTGCAGGGGTCAAGGGGGCAGCCGCCCCCTGTTGGGAGGGGGTTCGGGGGAGGGCGAAGCTCTTTCCCGAAAACCCATTAGACCTCTTGAGTAAGTTTATGAGTATTAAGTTAAAAATTTAATCGTTAAAATATTCATATATTGTTTAATGTAAAAGTCAATTATATATATTACTAACGGTCTTATGAAGTTGCATATTATGCTAAATTTCGTCTCCATACTGCTTCATATAAGTAAGATTCTACCTATTAAGGGTCACCTGGCAAAGTATTATAAACATGTTTGATGTGGTACTTCAATACAGCCCAGAGACCCTCTATTAGGTTGCTATGTTACATTGTTCTTCTGATTCCATTTTAAGTATGATGGACATGTCTTTAATGTTCTAACTCCAATTCTTCCCAATTAATTCCTAAATAACTAGCCCAACCATCAGTGTGCACAATACTGTTTTACTATACATTAGTTTCAAGAATTTGTTCTAATGTTTAAGTAGTTCTATCTTGAACACTATATATTTTGCATCTTTAAGAATCTTCTTCAATTATTCCTACTATCCATATTTAACGATCATATATTGTCTCCTCCGGAAAAGAATATTATACTGAACGATGCGTCCATAAAGATTCATCCATCTAAACATTACCCTATAGTGTAAAACTATTTTGTTCTTGTATCATCTTGTCTTTAACTATATCTCTTAAACTTTAATATAGTTTGCTTATCGTCTATCTTGATATCTTAATGTTAAAGTTGTCTCAGAGATATTTTACATTTTCTGAAATATTTAGGCCTTAAGGATAAAGATTTAATATGATCTCTTCAAGTAAAGATAGCGACATATTAGTTGGACAGTAAACTTAAAGACCTTCTCTTAAAGATTTTCTAGCTCTACATTTATAGTCATCACATTAGTATATTGCATTGTCAATTCCATTAGTAAACTAAAAGTTTCTAATAGACATAGTGTTTTAACAACGTTAGTATTATATTCTTTGCTATAATAGGTGACAAAGTATTAAATGCTTTATAGTATTTGACAGTGCTTAATCAAATTCGTCTTGTTATATTTAAGAATAAAGTTATTCCATATTAAATTATTATAATATAACGATTAAATTTTTAACTTAATACTCATAAACTTACTCAAGAGGTCTAATGGGTTTTCGGGAAAGAGCTTCGCCCTCCCCCGAACCCCCTCCCAACAGGGGGCGGCTGCCCCCTTGACCCCTGCAATAACTTATTTCGCTTTTGCGAATCAAGGGGCGACACCCTAAGACCCTGCTTTTTTATATTTTTATGTTCCCGCTCTCGCATATTTATTATTATATTAGCAATGTGTGACCAATTACGACATGTGTAACCAATTGGGACATGTGTGACCAATTGCGACAATGTGTGACCAATTGCGACATGTGTGACCAATGGTTAACAACACCCTATAATAACTTTTATTATTGATACTTATTTAGTTAATTAATATTAATATCTTATTCCTTAATTTAGTTTATTGAAAAATCAAAGACAATTTTATATGTTTAGGAATACTATTTAAATATATATATGATTAAAATAAAATTTTAATAGTAATTTACTAAATAAGTATTAATAATAAAAGTTATTATATTTAAATGAAGCTAAAAATAATAGGAAAAATTTTTATATTAATTTTTACTATATAGTAAAGTGTAAGTGATTTAAGTTATAAAAAATTTTGAATTGAAATTTATGTCTATCAATTAAATCATATTATTACTCATGATAGTCAAAATTAAACATTATTATAAATATTTCCCTATGGGAGTATGTTATACAAAAAGTCGACGGGTGTAGTGAAACTTATTAAAATATATTTTTAATAGTAATATCTGCCCGAAGGTCAAGAAATTTATTCTGAGTAAAAATAAATTCATAAAAAAACTACAATAAAAGTATAATAAAAGGGGATTCTCGATTTGAGGGGGAGGGGGTCTCGGTTGAGGGCGGGAGGGGGAACTCGGTCAGGACAAATAATCTTACTTAATTATTATATTCGTTTTAAATATCAAAATTTCATTTCTAAGAATAAGGAATAAATAAGATCTTTTATGTTTATTAATTCTCAATTTTAAATAAATTATTTATTTTTTTATAATTGTTTCTTACATTTGTGAGTAAATAGAAAATTTTATAATTTTTCTTATTTTAATATAAAATAAGAAATATTATCAAATCTAAGCTTATGAATAATTTCTATCGCTTTTTTATAAACGAAATGATAAAATATTTTAATAAAATAATTTTTGATAAGTTAATCTCTAATTATAAGTATGCTGGATTTATATATAAATTGATTGAATAAAATATTCTAATTAAAAAGTTGGATAGTTAAATTAAAAATCATACTTATGTAATGTAGAAAACTAAAAATTTTGATATTAATTTCATTTAAAATATCAGATTTTAGCATATATAATAATTTAAAAAAAATAAATTTTTTAGTGAAATATTAAATTATCTGATGTTGCTGCGGCACATTGAAAAATAAAATATATTTTTATAAACTTATCATTGTCGGTAGATTTTCAATAAATATTATTTTTTGGTGGATTTATTTTTCCAATTAATAGTAAATTTCCAATTGCTTTATTAAATTCTAAGAAACATTATAAATATTTTAAAATTTTTTATTTTTATTGGCTTTGATTTATAATGATATAAAGTTATTGTTTTACATATCCCTTGAATTATTGAAGGAATTATGAATATAATATATGAATATTTACTATTTAAATTATTATTTACTTTGATATTCTAACTAGTAAAATTATTTATACAAATTGGCTATAAATTAAAAAAAATTAATCTCGTAATCAATTTAACATTAACTAATTGTGACAAAATATTTACTGAATTTTACTATCAAATAATTTATATTTAATTTATTACGCAAATAAAAATAATCTTCTCAATTTAATATATATATAGCTTTATATCTTAATTTAATGAAAAGTAATTCGCTCTTAAAAGTATCTAAAACCGTATTATGGAGCTTTGAACGAAAAGCAATTTTTAAATAAAACCCTTTATGATTGTAACAGAAAAAAATCAGTAAAAATAAATTTGATAAATTTAAAGTATAGAGCTCCTCTCCTCCATTTAAAATTTATGATTAATATTTTTAATATAAGGTAGTGATTTCACCACTGAAGAATAATATAAATTATTATAATATTTTCACGATTTTTGAACAATTCATAGAAAATATAAATAAATTCAGATTTTATTATTTATTGAAGTATAAAACGGCTTTTGGCTTAGGTACAATGACAAGGGTATCAATAAGAATTTCTTTTGAGTAGGTGTTGTTTATCAAAGCTGTATTAGCAGTAGGGTATGCAGCAGCGCTGAACATTAAGTTGACCTTGGTTAAAAAAAGAATAATTGATTTCTGTGTCAGTACTAAAATAAAAATTCATAATTTATTTATCAATATATATGAATATGAAAATTAACAATTCTTGGTTAAAAGCTTTTTAAAAAAAACAATGAAAGATTTTAAAAATGTAAAATAAATTGTTTAAATAAAACCATTAAATTAAATTGTTAAGTGTCGATATCTTCGGAGACAACGAGTGAGAATTCGATAATCTCTGTTATAATAATTTGAATAGCTTATAATTCAATAATTTAAAACTTTTTTCGGCTAAGGTGACAAACACTCACCCCTCCTAAGGTGTACTTTTGAAATTTTATTCTGATAGAACTCGACCTCCTGAGTAAAGTTTTCTTAAGAACTGTCGTACGCGGATAATAGTTTTTGAGATAACCCACTTCCTAAGTCGGAAAATCATATATAAAATTACAAAATTTGGCTTTAAAAAATATTTGACGAAATTTAAGAAAAACATTTTATTTTCCTATTTCGAATAATTTATTTGTCTTTTAATTAACTTATCATGAAGAATTCAACATTTATCCTCATTTTTATTTGAAGCAAATTTATAGTATAATTTTTAATCTCAAAATATTAAAAAATTTATGCTATTACATATAATTATAATTTTTTTAAACTATAAATTTGCTTCAAATAAAAATGAGGATAAATGTTGAATTCTTCATGATAAGTTAATTAAAAGACAAATAAATTATTCGAAATAGGAAAATAAAATGTTTTTCTTAAATTTCGTCAAATATTTTTTAAAGCCAAATTTTGTAATTTTATATATGATTTTCCGACTTAGGAAGTGGGTTATCTCAAAAACTATTATCCGCGTACGACTAGTGTTCTTAAGAAAACTTTACTCAGGAGGTCGAGTTCTATCAGAATAAAATTTCAAAAGTACACCTTAGGAGGGGTGAGTGTTTGTCACCTTAGCCCTTTTTTCTATGTTAATTATTGAGAAAATTAAATGATAAATTAATTGCACTCTGCAGTGCCTGATTCAACTTTATATATAAACTACTTCAATGAAATTTCATATAATTATAACTTAAACGAATTCCATTTCATATCCTTCAGTGTCTAAGCTGCTGAGGTTAACGTAAACAACTTCATAACCATCTTGATATTATTAATTAGGGCTCAATGTTGATTCGAATCTTTGAAGAGTAATAATATACTTACTTTAAATTTATATTCTAAAAATAATGAGAAAAAAAGATAATATTTATAATATATTTAGAGATATAGTTCTTTTTTAAATCGAATTTTTTATTTAAACTTTTCTGGGCATAAAATAACTATATAAATGTAAGTTTTTTTAAAAAAAGAGTAACATTCACTTTTTCGATACCGAAGTTATACACGCTAGCATAAACAGTGTAAGTTTACATTAATTTATACTAAATAATTATGAATAAAATTTTACACAAAATGTAAGTTTCTCCAGCAACCATAACAGATGGAACTTCAAGTTCAACTTCGAATGGCGCAATGACGGTGAATGAGTTTTCTGCGTAACCAAAACCATTGGGGTGAACAACAACAGCTCTACATTTATTTAGAATATTTAAATTATTTAGACTAAATTTATCAATAAATTGCAAAATAATTATAAAGAATTGCTTATTAGTTCTAAATGAGAAAGTAACAGTGGAGCTTTGAGATGTCAATAAAATACCAGATTGGAAATAGATAGTCTCTCTAATTCAAAAAATAAATTAATAAAAAAAATTTATCAATTGGACTAAATAAATACTTTAAATTAAAATTTAAATTATAAAATTTTTGAATGTACTTTCCATCATCACTAATTTAAATAATTGAAATATTATATAAACAAATGAAAAAATTATTATGAGAAATTAAAAAATAATATTTTAAATATTAATCATTGATCACAAATATAAACAATAAGCAGATGTAATCTTTCCTTGAGTAGAGCCGAATTTAAGATTAATTGGATCAAATTTATCAATCAATTTTAATGATTGATATCCTTTAAAGTACATTTATAGTGATTTTATATAAATATATAAAATTTTATCTAATTTTCATTGATCTCATATGTATAATTTTGATAAACCACTGATATATCTATCTTCAGAAAGAATTGATGAATCGAAGTAAGTATATAAATTAGACTTATTTTAAAAGTTTATCGTGGATTGTATATATTAAGAATAAAATTTATGTCATTTTCAGTGTAAAGTTCGTTGGCAATAGATCTAGTGTACATCTCTTCATATTCTGCGATGTAATCGGCTTCCTCAGTAAAATAAAAAAAATATATATGATTTTTAAAGTTTAAGTTTTAAGATAAAATTTATTTATGCTTTTACAACAACAGCTCTGATTTTGTAGTTTGAGGAAAAGCATTTTAAAAAAATAAAATTTATAAATATAATTGTTTTTAAATGAGGGTAAATCTCCAGCATTGAAAGTAACATAAATAATTTGATATGGTTAGTTTTCTTTGAAAAAATTACAAAGTTTTCAAAGTAAAATAAATTTAAATTATTATCCCAATAATTTGTATATTACTTTTCATCATCTCTTTTATAGCCAGTTGGAAGAGATTTATATATTAATAATTAATTGATAATTCATTTTTAATTATAAATATTTGATTTTTAATTAAAAACCATACAATTATATCTTATTAATTTATCGGGAATATAGAATATTCATAAATTATTCAATATTTTTTATTTTTCTTTAGATATGATTCATAAATATAATAACTTATTAATTAATAATGAAAATATAGAAATAGTTATTATTACATTGCTCATTAGATTTATCAAAAGAATAATTAACTTTAATTTTTTTATTATATTCTTATTAGGATTTAATATAATTATATGGTCACACGCTTTATATAAGAATTGTTCTTATTTTTACTAATTAAAGAAATTAATAAAGAAATTTAATTAAAATATTAGATATATATATATTATAATAAATTATTCAAAGAGTTTGACCATATGCAGATGATGAATATACCCTAAGATTAATTATAAATGTATAGGTATTTTAAAATTTTAAAAGCCTTTTTATGCATTATATAATGTAATTTTTATATTTATTTAGAAATTATATTATCTAAATATATTAAATAGTATATTCTTAAAATAAAAGAAATTTGCTTAAATTTATCGTATTTAATAACTTATTTTTATGTAATTATAGAATAATTAATTAATTGGTTTATATAATTATTGTAAATGCATTATAAAGATAATTGGATCGATAAGAGAATCAATATTATCCTCAAGATGATAAGAATTTTACCAACCACTAATTTGTAAAAGAAATATTCACATAACATTTATTCTTAATTTGTATATAAAATTTAATTTACCTATTTCATCGAAGTATGCGAAGATATCAGTTTGAGCAAGTAATAAAAATATAAATTATACAAATTAAGCATGTCTATAATTTAAATTAAAATAATTTAGCATGTTTAAATTAAATTATATTAATTTTCGAAGCAAAGTCAGTTCCTGATAGAGTTTTAGCAGCTAAGATTGCAGCAGAGTCAGGGAAGAAATATCCAAAAGCTCTGGATAGATCATCTGCGTTGCTTGGCAAGAGATCAGCTTTCTCGTGCATGGTCAGATAGTCGTAGGTCAAAAGGGCATCGACTTCGTAGATTTTGTTATAGAATCTTTGTCTGGCAAGCACGTATTAATTAATAGGAAAAATATATAATGGATTGCCCTATTAAAACTTAGGTGTTTAAAAGTTTTAAGAGCAATTTTTCTCTACATTTATAATATTCAAGTGCTAAATTTGCAGCAGAGTTACCATCGTAGGGCTTTAAATATTAAAAATATTTTAAAAAAATAACTTGTTGATGACTTCATCAATAGAGAATGGAATATCAGTCTCATCAATGTCATTTTCTGAGAAGAATCTTATTAATATATTTGACTTTGCTTTAGCAACTATCATTCTTCATATTTGAGACATATAGTCGAAATTGATGAATTCCTCAGTAACAACAATTGAAAGATAAGCCAAAATAAATTAAAACTATTTTTAATTATTTTAAGCTCCAGATGAGATAGCGAGGTTGTCAGTCTTATTGCTAATAGAAACTGTGACACTGATTTGTTCTCCTTGCATGTAATCAACCTTAGAACTTGCGAATTTAAATTATTAAATTACACAAATAAAATAAAATATAACCATTCTGCTTTTATAAGTTTATTCATAATCTAAATAGTATGTAGGGAAGTTATTCCTTGAGATTAATAAAATTCATTCTTAAAAAATAAGATTTAATTGATATATTTTTAATTAAAAGTGAATTATAAATTATAGTATGAACTGCATATTTTATTTGCAAACAAGTATTTATAATTATTTAATGATGAATCTCTAAATAATGATTTTTAAATAAAAAGTAATATCCTTTATAAATTAAAAACTTTTATTTAACCAAGATTTAGTAATTTACTTCAAAAAGATTTTCAAAATCATTTTAAAAGCTTTAAATTATTATTAATTATTATATATTGCAACTTCAACGTCAATAGCTGGTTGTGGCTTTCTGAAGAATTGAGATGATGCAATTATGTTTAAAAATCTAAATTTAATTTCATTCTTTTTACTTGCAACTTATTTAACAAAGGTGTCTGAAATGATTGGATCATTAACGATACAGGAAGTAAAACCTAAAGCAGTCAAAATTTATAAAACCTTATAACAAATATTTTATTATTTTTTACATTTAAGAATTGACATTCCTAAATACAAAATGTTAACTTGAATTATATTTAATATAAAAAAAATTATTTGTGATGAGAATTTATTGAGAAATTAATTTATGAATGTTTATAATGAGTGGCTTAAGGTGTTGTTAAAGTAAGGAGGTTATTTGAAAGGATGTCTGCGGGAGTTGAGAGAACTGATTTAGAGTGAACATCATCTACTTAACCTAGTCTTGTTGTCAAACTTTATGCAGTGTAAGTAATTTTAGTAATATTAGGAATTTAATAGGAATGCATTAAATTTTTGGAAATTAAATTAACTAAAATATTGGCCTTTAAACAATAACACTACAGAGCAATTAGGTACTTGTTATAGGGAATTAAAAATTAGCTGGAATTTGATATGTGGTACTATTTTAACACATCCCTGAAGCGAGATTAATTAAGATTGATTACAAGTAAATTATTATATTGATTCTTGATGTTTAAATAGACAGATCTTATCTCAATGTATAAATGAGATAGTTGCATCAGTTTTTTAGTTATGCTATTTTTGAATTTTTTGGGACAAATTTCAACTAGTATAAGTTTTGATCATTGTTTCGAGGCCATTTATTATATAAATTTGAAATTTCCTATTATAATATATTCCTACAATTATTAAAATATTTAAATTCCTAAATAATAATTCCTTACTTAATTATTTTATAAAAATTAAATAATCAATCAATAAATAGCATTTACTAATAACAATTAATATGTATTAAATATTAATGCCTTAAATAAGAATTAAATAGAATTTTTTAAAAATGTCATGAATATTTTAGGCTTAAATTTATTTGTTAATTTAATTATATTTACTTCTTAAACTGATAAATTTTAAACGGTAATATTATAAACCTCAATTTAATATTTCAATTATTTGTTTTAAGTAGCGGCAGTCTTTGATTCAATGGTATTATATAGAAAAATATTTGTTTATATTAATTTTAATTAGAATTCAGTTGTAAAACGAAATATATTTAAGAAGAACAACATATAAAAATTAAATTTATTGACATTTTTTAGTATTCAAATCACAGAATTCGTAAGCTGAGGCAATTATATATTAATAAAAATATAAGAAATATAAGAAAAAGATGCAGTTGTGCTAGTTTAGAAAGCAAGGTATTCATCAGTAATTCTTATGGGTTGAAAAATATATAAAGTTTGGGTATTTTGTATCAATATGCTTATATTTAATATTACTATTAATGAATTATAAATTAGATTATACCTTAATAATTCTATATAGATCTACAGAGAAAACATTGTTGTAACAAACTTTAAAATTAATATACATTTCCCATTAATAAATAATTATAATAATACAATTTAAGCAATACCTCCATTTAAAAGGCAAATTAAATAGATAATATAATGATACAATTAAAATCAATTAATTAATACAATAGGTAATTATAATTTATCGGTTTTTAATATTTTGATAATAAATATTAATTAGGTTTTATCAAACTTGTGTTAAAAAATAGAATTCATAGATATTTTCTATTTAGTTATTTAATTTAAACAAATCAGATGGATTATAAAATGATAAAAAATCAATTAATTTATTTTTAATTTCTTTGGCTCTCAAAGTAAAGTGAATTTTCTAATTTCTTTGAGTTATAAATTTTAATGCTTTAATTTTTCACCTCATAATTCAATTATTTATTCCAAAAATTTTAATTTCTCTTTCAGTTTAATTTTATAAGTTAAATAATTTAAAAGATAGTTATGAATTGAATACGAGTTAATATCAGTTAAAGAAAAAATAGATAATTTTATATAAGTCGAAGTTATTCTAATTTATTATAAATTTCTCAATTATGATAATTCAAATTATAAAATAGAAAGAAAAATTCTAGATTATAAAATAAATGATTATTTTAATTTAGAATAATGACTTATATTCTAAATTTATTAATTGAATTAAATATATATTTTTAAATTATTAGGATTTGATTCATGCGGTTAAGTTTACCATCAATATATTATTAACACTCCTAAAAAAATATAAATTGGATAAAATTAAATTATTAGTAATTAAATTTATTTTCTCTTTTAAGTTTAAACAGGTTTAATTGTTTTTAATATGATTTCAGAAATATATATATATTTCAAAAAAAAACTTCAAATTCAAAAATTAAATAAAATTTAATAAGCTTTTATTATAATCTTTTAAAAACAATTAATTAATAGTTTAAACTATATTACACATTTTAATCAAAAACAATGATTTTTTAAACTTAAAATTTCAAAGGGCTCCGAAATAGATGATAATTTATTCGAGATGTTTCTCATTTTTAAAAAGAACTTCATAATTTAAAGTATAATAATTAAATTTGGATTTTGGAATTTTATTTTTTCAAAAAATAATTTTAACATCTAAATTATTATATTTAAATAAGATTATTAACTGGTAAAAATATTATTCAAACTTCATAATTTCCCAAAATCTATAGACAGTTGAGAATTACTAAAAAAACTTGTAAATTTAAACAAAATACTTAATATGAAAGATGATTTTTTTTCAATAAATTTATTTATATGTTAAATTTTAAATATCCTTTTACTTAATGGACTTTATTAATGCATAAATCTAGCTTTTCTTATAATTATGATATAAGATATGTAACAAGAACAAAATTTATATTTAATTAAGAAATTATGAAATATAAATATTTACCGTAAGCAATTGTTCTCTTTTGGTTAGTGTTCTTTGAGAATGAGAATGCTTCAGCATAGTAGATCTTCTCCTTTTGCTTAATGGTCAACAAGTAAGCGTCAGTAGTGTCAACCAACTTGTTAAATTTTAGTATTCTATTTAAGTTTATTTATAAAAAAGGAGAATATAATAAATTCACTATGTATAAACTTATTTTAAATAAAACCGTTTTTAAACTCGTTGGTGTTGAATGTAATTACAAGACTGTCTTGACTTTCAAAAATATTTGGGGAGCTGAAGTCCAAATCTCAAAAATTAGATTGAAAGTTCTCAGAAATTTTCAAAGCTCAAGAGCTTTTTCATTTCAAAAAAATTCGATGATTTATAGTGGACTATTTTAATTTTTATGTTGATGATATAACGAATGATTAACTTTGTAATTTTGATAGTTTTAAGATAATTTATATAAAAAATAATATAATAGCTTATTTTTAATATTTCTTAAACTTAGAATAAATATCACAAAACCTTGATAATTCATGATATAGTTGAATATAAAATTAATATTTACCAATTTCGAATAAGTTTTAATTCCATTAATTGCTTTAAAAAATGTACCAAATGTAAAATATTTGATATTGAGTAGAGACAGGTAATCGATACTATTTCAGGTGTTTTCTTGATAAGAATAATTGAAGAAAGTGGAGCTTTTTAGTTAAATTTTTGAAATATAATTCATGCAGTAGTAATATATATTAATTATTAATACCTCTTATTTTTATATGGAAGTATTTTTTTATTTATTTGCTTTAAATTAATTATCATTCTTTTTTTTTAAAAAAAATTTCTAGAGTTTGATTATGACTCTTATTTTCTATAAATTACGTTTTATAATTTAATTCTCAAATATATAAAAATATTGAAATTTAAAAAAGCAATGTATAAATTTATTTTAAAGTTTAACACTTAACTAAATATTACAAAAAATTTATTCACAAAATTTTCGCATTATTGACAGTTCTCGAGATCGTAAGATATATGGACTGGTCAACCAAAAATTAAATATGTAAATCAATCCAAAATTCAAAAATATTTATTAAAAAAAATTATAGGAAATATAATTTTCAAGAATGTTTTTGTTAAGAGAGAATTGAATCAAAATCCCAAAACCCTTTCAGTAGTTTGATTGAGTTTTTGATTGATAAATGTAGACTATTAGTGCATACTTTATTAGGGTTTTTATAGGGTTTATGTAGGGGTTTAATGTTTAAATATTAGTATTTTAAGTGAGTATAACAAGCGAGTTTTTAAAATATTTCACACAAACATAAGCTTAGAGTCATGTGGCAGTTCTCTGAATTTTATTTTTCTAATTTGATGTTTGATTGTTTCTATTGTTTGTTAATTCTCTTAGCTTGGCTTGATAATAGTTGAGTATGCAAGTTCTCTGAGACCTCCATTTATTTTATTTTATCGAGATATTGTTTGATTCTCTGCTTAGAATCTTTCTCACCCTTGCAGCTAAAGTAATCGTTTCTTGGCATGTCGCTCTCTATTATTAATACTGCTAGAGCCCAGATATTCCATTAAGTGTCTCCATCTCTCCAATCCTCTCTCTCTGGGAAATATCCATGAGTGCCGTATACATTCCTTATGCAGAGGCTTGCACTCTTTGAACTCTGTTGAAGTCAATTATATAAACTCTAAGAGGCTGAAAGTTCATTATGATGTTTTCTGGCTTTAAGTCTCTATGTACATAACCTAGCTTGTGAAGCTCTTCAATCCCCTCAACTATCTACTATACTATCTAGCCAATTTAGCTCTGACATCTATTGTCAGATAAGAATTCTCTGTAAGTCATTTCTAGTAAAGGAAGCCTGAAGGCTACATGATCTTTACCAAGTAAAATAGCATCAAGCTATATGATATGCCTGCACTCTTTAACTTTGCCTTTTAAAGAGCATTATACTCATTTGCAAATTCCATTTGGAACTTGTCATCAGCAAGGAAGTAATTGAACTGATATATCTTGTAAGCATATTATTCATCTGTAATGACTCTCTTCTCTATTTTTTCTTCAAGAGTGAGGTAGTTTCTAGGGAAGAATCTGAGTCAATAATTTTTAATATGGGAATCTTCATTGCCTCTATTTTAACCATGATTTTATTGATCTCAGAGACTGGAAAGTTCTTGACTGCTTTCTTCATTTTTACTTACTTCTAGGCTTCAACTTTAAGAGACTCCACTGGGTTTCTTGATCTTCTCTTTTAAAGGAATTTATTACCAGTAGGTTCATGAATAAAGACAAAGCTTTAATTGTGCTTTTTCTTTAAGTGCACTTTGAGGTCTCTAGTATGAGAATATGGCTTCTCACAGAACTCACAGACATACTTCCCATCTTTCTTTTAATGCTTGAGATATAACCTTGGCATATCGTTGTGTATATCTCTCAAGTGTCTCTTTTAAGTTGACTTGTAAGGGAAAACTTTATTGCATTCTTTGCATTAATAGTCAACTTTAGCTGGAATTTATTAATGCTATATGGTGGATTGTTTAACCTCCTCCTCAATTTGCTCAGCTTCTTTGATAACATCCTGCTTAACTTATATTTAAATCTCAAAACTAGACTAGTCTAAGTTGTCATAAGTAGGCTCCCACTGAGTACAAGCGTCTCTGGTCTCTACTTTTCTTGGTTGCTGGAATGATAATTTTGATTAATTTTACCCAAGTAATGCCGCTCTTCTCAGAAGGTTAGCGCTCATTTTAGTTTGCTGATATATTTTATTATAGTAATGTTAAAATATACCTTGATAAACTTTAATAGTCGCGTATAAGACACTCTGGTAGATTCTTGGCTAAGAGGTTAGAAAATTAAACAACCATAAAAGACTGTAAGTTGGCATATTTTATGAGAATTTTATACATTTTAGTAAATTAAAATACTCCTAATGAAGTTTTGTTTCTCTAGGAGGTCCTCCAAATTAAGTTTGAACTTAAGTTGGAGGTAAAGTTATTAAACATTTTTAAATTTAAAATGCTCCGAATTAAGTTTTAACCTTAAAATTTAACTCCTAATAAAGTTTGAACTTTATTTGGAGGACCTCCTAAAATAATTAAACATTATTAGGAGCAATTTAAT
>ARYC01005509.1:0-46751 GCA_000711775.1 Oxytricha trifallax | reverse complement strand
GCTGGCTACAGCCAGGAAGTTCAAGGTGACAGTGCTATTCAACGCTGAGTACTCGCCATGGCTCAACCCGATCGAGCAGTTGTTCTCTTACATCAAGAGGCACCTTCGATAGGAGCAGGCAGACAGCAAGTAAGCATCTTACACATAATACTCTCTAGGATCCACCTCGTGAAGCGGCTCTCGGAGATTCTGAAAGCCATGACCAAGACTGACGTGAACAAGCTCTGGGCCTTCAGCATGAAGCAGTGGTGCAGCACCATCAAGCACGGCTTCGTTTGATGCAAATGTTGGCAACAATCGACAACCTACCAAGAGAGGCTTAAAGACAGCATGAATCGCGACGACGTTCGAGTAATTGATTAGATTAGCGATTAAAACGAATTATTACATATTACACTTTTAAGTTTAAGTTTAAATCAATAAAACCTTCCAAACCATCACAACCTCCCTCGCTTGCGCGCATTAGAGACACTAACTTCGTCACTATAGCGTCATGGTGTAATTTAGACCTTGTTTATCGCAGATTTGAGTAAAATCAGTAGGAAGGATGCTCGACTGAATAGATAGCAACTACAGCACTCACGCCTACATGCTTCCTACAACGACACGATTCGTATCCACTCTCTAAAATCGCGAATCTCTGCAGCATTTGGACCAACATCAGCAACCAACTCCTACATTCATCAGCATTAGTGTGTTGTTGCAACTTTAGTCATGATCAGCAAGTTTATTGACGATTTGAGGTGTTAATACACTATAGCTGAGTAAAATGTACCAATGAAAGCTAATTTGCTGAATTTGCTCAAGTTCCTTATAACAGCGGTTCGAATGTACAAAGTTGGTCATAAATATTTATTAATTAATTTATCAAAATTCCTATCTTTTTCTATTTTATCAATAATTAGAAATCAATTCAAGCTATGATAAGCTTGACTATGATAAAAGCTTATTAATGTTGCAACGTTAAACCTCTTCTGTTAAGATATATTAAATGCAGTGAAGCATATATAATTGTAAGATAACATGATATTCATTCGTTAAGGAGAAGTTTACAAAGCTGAAAAAGTAAGTTCAAATTTTTTAATGATAACTAATTGAAGAATTTTCATTTTAGTTGAGCAACAAATCTTTGTTTTTTTTTAACGACTTATCAATATTGAATTCGATAAAAACCTCAACATCTAGATTTTTTAAAGTGATTGGATTACTCTTGAGAAACAAGAGATACTAAGATAAAAACAGTTAAAAAATGGGGATCTAGAGTCTCAAACCATTATAAAAAATCTTATGATATGAATAGTAGAGTAATGGTAAAGAATCATTGATCTAAAAATTAACATATTAAACATAAGGTAAAAAATAAGCAAAGATTTAATGGAGCAAATGAAAAAAGCTTATTGTTAAATTTTATAATACAAAAGAAGACTTATTTCTAAGGATCCTGAAATCTAAAAACTTAGAATAAATAAGACAATATATCGATGATTTCTACTAACATTAAAAGATATTAGTGATAATGAGATAAGAGCCCATAATCATAGACTTGAAAGAGGTAAACCAAACATAAATGATTGAAAGATTTAAGCCATGATAAAGAGAAAGCTTAAATTACATTAAATATATATTTATAGTTGGTTTGATTAAAAATGAAATTGATAAGACCCCAAAACTAAATGTAAAAAGTAAATTGTTTAATTTTTATTAAAAATCAGTACTTTAGCATAATATAAAAGTAAATTAATATTCGAGTTTTTTCATAAAAATATTTATCAAAGGAATCGAATCCTATATCATTGGCCAACAATACCTATGTTTTAACATTAGGAGTATCAGTTAATATTACAGTTTTAAAGTCTTATTTTTTCTTTTAAATAATTTTATAAATTCATTAAACTCATTATCTCTATGGATATCAATAAAGATATAGAAGAAAGACTCTTTACATATTAAAAATACACTAGAAAGTTTTTAAAATATTCAGAAGAAATGCTTTATCTGAGAGCAGAAATCTAAAAACTAAAAATAAACTTCTTTTAAAAATAAAAAAATGAGAGTTTTTAAAAACAAAGAAACAATATGCGATAGAAGAAGAAGGTGAAAATTAAAATTACTGAAATTTTAAAAATATATTAATATTTGAGATAAATTTTATTAAATCTCACTTCTTTGATAAACAGCAAATATTGAACTATTTATAATTTACTTTGATTAATTTCTTTTTCATAATTCATATCCACAATTCATTACATAAATACTCATGGGATCTTAACTTAGCAAAACAAATAACCATTTCAAGTTCAAGCAAAGCTATGTGATTGAAAATGATATTTGTCATTTAAAATAGTAAATATTGTAGGAATACATTCGATTTGGGAAAATGAATTAAAATTAAAATTAATTAATTATTAATTACCTTCAGTTATGTTTTTGGAAAATGTCTCCAAACCCTGACAATATTATGCTCTCTGGATAGCGCATTAAAAATTAGACGGTGGTTGTTATTGCTATAATAAATTTATCTCATCGCCCAAGCGAGAAAAACCCATTATACTATTTTTGGGAATTAGCTCAAAATCAAAATATCTCGCTTCCTTGGATGATTTGGGAATAATGCCAATAGTAAAGTCCAGCTTAAATTGCGAGATCTACCGTAGAATCCATTTATTTTTGAATTTTGAGTCACTTTGGTTTTGAAACTGCCATGATTTTAATATTTAATTAATTTAATTTTAATTCATTTTCCCAAATCGAATGTATTCCTACAATAATAAACAAAATAGCTTGATATCAAAAATAGTATCTTAATGCATGTGAGGTAATATCACATCAAAGATTAATAAGATTCAAAACAAAAGTCCTAATTAGTGGGCACCTTTGCAAAAATAAAATAGGAATTAAACATTTTAAGGGTGAAAATAGTGCTTTCTATATCAAAAGTAAAATGATTGAAACTTATCAAGCAACTAGAAATGGGTTTGATGTTTAAAATGTTAAGGTAGCAATTTTAATATGTTTAGAAGATTAAGATAAAAGAATTATAATGATTGGCTTACTGGTAAACTATCTAAGAAATGCATAAAAGTGTTAAAATTGTGTTTGATGTAAAATAATTGCTTGATAATATTATTTTATTTAAAGAAAGATAAATCTTAAGATTTTAAGATTCAAATATAAATCTATAATCGTAAACTAGGTTTTATTAATCAAGTTTCAAGTATAAATGAATAAAGTCTCATTTTGAAACATTGCTACTATCATTATGCTTAGTAATATTGTAGAGCAAGTTAAAATTATAATAAGAACAATTCTATTTATAATGGGAAACTTAAATACATTCTTGCATCAGACAATCATCCTACTATAAATCAGTTTGAGGCATGATATTATAGTTAAATGGAAATTTAATTATTGCTATAATGTATTTATTTCAATATAAGTTATTTATACTCGCATAGAATGCTAGATTAAATAATGCAGCTTTTAATTATCTCTTTGGTATATTTTATCTGAGTGTTGACTTTATCTATCTATATAGACTATAAATTTTGACTAGAATTAAACGACAAATTTTATTGACAGACTTTATCTGATATTATTTTTATAACATAAAGCAGATGAACTCCTTTATAGCATAGTGTGAACAGCTGATAACATGTGTCATAAATTGTATAATGTCTAAAATTTTCAATATCGACATTAATTAGGCAGTGCAAATTCTTGTCGGTAGTAAAATGGAGACGTATTTTTTGATCATTTAGTTATTAGTACAATAAAATTGAGAAAAACTGTAAGATTTTTAGGATAAATTTTTAAAGTATGCGAAATTATTTTTAAATATAAAACTTAATCTGTAAAAGAAAACAAATAAACTGACCTAAAATATTACAATTCGAAATTCAACATCATACATTGAGTTAATGAGATAAGAACAAAGTATAATAAAAATCATTTATTACTTTAATTAATTCAATTTTATTTGAAATTTTTACTTTAATAAATTATAACATTATTTAGAAAACTATAAGATACATTATATAAGTTTTTATAATGTTTAAATTTTTAGAATTTTCTAAAATTTATTCATTAAATAAGAACTTTAATTTAATCTTATAATTCAGTGAATAAGGAATGCAGAATTTAATATAAAATTTAGTTGTTATATTAAATCTTTTTTAGCCTAAATAAAAAACATTGACTTATTTATCAGATGTAGAAGTCCTAACTTTTTAATAACCTAATTACTTTTTGAGATATATTACTATTATATTTACTATAATTAATATATCTAAATCTTCTTCTCCTTGCACAAAAAAGTTATTTCTATATTTAAACAAGATAAAATGAAACAAACTCTTAAAAGTATTTCATATAACCAAATAGTATAAATCCCAATTAAATTTCTAGCTACTCTTACATGATTTGAAATGATTAATTGATGATATTTCTTAAGACAATAGAGTAAACTCTCAAACTGTAAGCCCTTTTCTTTTTCAGGAATACATAATTTAATTAACTTGGCAGACTGCTGCTACTCACCAATTTCTTTGAAATAATAAACAAGTATAGGTCTTTCGTTTTATTATAATAATTGTTGATGATTGGTGTAATCAAATTGTTTAGGATACAGAATAGAAACTATTAAAATCAAAATCTATGAGCATCAAACTCATCGTAAAAGAAATTAATTTAATTAAAAATTAATATTTTTGATATTTTTTATAAATCTAAGAAATAGTTAAGTCTTCATCTAAGAAATTGAAGCTTGAATAAATAATAAGGACTACACATTGCCACTAGAATAGAGAATTTTGAATTAATAAATAATTCTTTTAAATATATATATAGGGCTTGCTTTGTTCAATCTAATAACGATCATGCGATGATTGCTCTGATAAATCAAGAACATTTAAATAGTACTTCTCATATAATCATCAAGCGTATGAAATTAGATATAGCACTAGGATTGGCCTTGATCAAAGTAATCTTAACTTTAGTTGTAGGATGAGTTCATGGAAAGTCATTTTTTATTAAAATAGTTATTTATAAATATTGATACTAACTAATAATTTATTAAGCATAGGTAGAATGTATATAATTAAAAATATTTCCAATAAAATTAAAGATTATTAAATATAAACACAGGAATATTATTTGTTTATTCCTATGATCTTTTAGATTGTTTGTATTCACTTCTGCTATTAATCCCAATTAGTTATTGAGCTATCAGCTCTTAAACTCCCACTAATATAATCCATGCTACTATATCTAAAACTTTCTGGCAATATCTTATTACCAGATTAATATTTAAAATTTTCTTTAATCTCTGTTTCCAAAGTTGTTTCCACTTTAGTTACAAAATGTCAATTTTTATCACCAGTCACTTAAATTAAAATTTTTATCTTCGTCAGAGGTTAAGTCATTTCCTTAAATTCAGTTATCAAATCTTTGATATCACTAATATTTCTCTCTTAGCCTAGAGATAAATTTATTCGCAAGCCTTCTAGCTTATAAGTCTGCTCTTTGTATTTTTAATTAGGATAATGAAGTTTCTTTTTGTCAAGAATGCATCGGTTTGTTAGTTTGCAGCAAGAGTTATGGTTTTCCTACTCAGTTTAGAATCTCTCTTCAATAACTAGCAAGTGTTTTTTGTATAAGTTAGCAATTAATTGTCCTGAGAATCTTGCTATTGCAAGAGATTGTTTTGAAACTAAAAAGAGTTTGGTTGATGAACTGAATCATTTGTCAAATAAAAATAGACTGAAAGAATACAGTTTTTATATAACTTCGCTATAAATATATAATTAAAAGTAATCAATTATTAATTATTTCATATTATAAACATTACTTTTCTAAAATATTAAGTTTGAATTTGGTTTTAGTTAGTTCAGATAATCTGAATTATCAACAGTAATTAAAATTTGCACTTTTGAGCAATTACTTTGCTTCTTACTCTAAGACTTATTACAAGTGTATAAATCTTCTAAACATGAAGAAACCTAATCCTCTAGATATATTTAATATAATTATTCATTGCTTAAATCAACAATTTTAAAATAATATTATTGGGCATTGATTTTCAGGATTACTTTAGAGACTATGATTTAATATGAGGATTAATTATTTTAGTGTTCTCTGTTAATTCAATTGTCTTATTTATAGAAAGACTAACTTAAAAGTATATTTAAATTTGTGTCACTAGAAAAAAATTATTAGTTTTATCGTTTATATTGACATTTGAAGGTTCAGTTTGGTTATTCAGCATATTTCTTTAAACTTAAGTATAACTGTTTTTGACTCACTACTAACAGAATATAATTTTCCACATTATATATTATGTGAAATAAGAGCTTTCTCATTTTAAAAATAAATATTTTGTGTTAGTGAATATTATGTATAATTGAATTAACTATATTCTTTGGGATAGTACTCGCTTATTTATTCATATGCACTTACTAATTTAATTAGGACTATTCTATAAGTTTAAAAGAAGATCTTTTATTAATTCAATTCAGTTGCATAATTTCCAACTGCTGCTTTTACAAATTATAAACAAAAAGCATGTTCAAAGATTCTGTAACACATGCTCTATATTATTGTTATGACTCTCAATATTTAGCTATTTCATTAAAATATTAGATTCCTTGTTTGCCAAGTTAGTATTGTGCTCTTGATTTATTTCATTTATTTTTTATTTGTTCAAAGATTTCACATTATGATGATCTAACTTCTAAATCAGTTATTTCTTGTTAAGTATTTTCTTTGGCTCTTATTCATAATTACCAAAATTTGCAGCTTTAATATCTGTTCTCATTAACTTAAGCAAGACTAAAATAGTATTAATTTTTGTAGTTCATTGATAAATTTCGTACTCTGTTTCCTTGTCTTATCTTGTTAAGCATCTTAAATCAATATTTAATATCATTAGTAATATTCTTACAATTTATACCTAATTAGTATGATTTTAATGTATTACTATATAATTATTTGATTTTTTAATTATATTCCAACCTTTCTGCATGATATTTTTCATTATTGGATTTGCTTCCTTTAATGATTTTAAAGCAGTTTGTTGCTTTAGCTTACCATAAATGAGTTTCTTTGACTATTTAGATTCCCTACAATTTACTCTTTATTATCAGAACTTACTTCAAACTTAAAATAAAAACAGTATACTACTATTTCCAAGCTTAGTTAAAATGATTTATCAAGAGCAAATATTAAATACTCATAATTATCTTAACATTCAAAACTTTTATATGGTATTTGATGACTTATAAAACCATTAATTATAGAACAATTCACTATCTATTGATGAATATTCAATGTAACTTTAATTCTAAAATTTAAGTTAATTTATATTTATTTAATTTAAACATCTATATGATCAAGTTTTTAATTCACTATTGTATTGATATACTCTGCTGTTTCTTCTATATTTATCGCCTTTGTCTTAACTTACTTAATATCCTTCCTCTCAATCTGTGATTTACTCTATAAGTAAAAGATGCCAGTTATCTTATTGATCGTCCTTACGAAGAGAATTTACAGGCAGTTTTAAACTTTATAGATATTGATCTTCTATGTCAATAGTCTATTGTTTTCTTTGAGAATGTTTGCTGAATGGTAATGATGGGTTGTGCATAATAAATTTTCCATTCAATGATTTAAAAATTATTACGTATTTATTAAAATAGCATCAAATTTAAATGAAATTGCACTCTTTTGAGGTTGATTCTTATCACATGAATTTATGTATCGGAAGAATGGATATCACTTTCAGATCTTGCTTTTCTCAAGATTTTTCCTGATGAAGATATTTAATGATGGTTATAGCTCTCAACTAAGTGAAGTAAAATATGAACTGTTTTTAATTTAAAAGCATAATTTTGGGGTGAATAAAGAGATTGATATAGTAAAATATAGATGTGATAAATATATCGAGAAAAATTAGATTCAAATGTAATAGTTTTGATTTTATTGATAGTTTAGAAAATTAGTACAATACTAAGAGTGAAAAGTGCGTAAGTAAGCATGATAGTTAATCTGCCTATATTTTATCACATTAATGTGCTGTAATGCTGAGTTAGTAAGGGCGCTTTTATTTTACTTTGAATGTTATTGTTAGATGGAGTATTGAATTAGTGTTTATTTATAGGATTAGAGGAAGTCTAAAGAGCTACAGTAGCAATCCTATAGAGAATACCTCAAGACAGTAAATGAGTTCCTATAGACTGCTTCCACGTTTCCGCAATATTATGCGATTTCATATCTCCATAGTATATGCTTGAGTCTGTTGACTATAGGTTCCTGTATCAGTTGCAATGTTATTCATAGTTTCTTGTAGTTGCTCATACTTATATATCTATAAAATTAAAATTTATTAAATAAATTAGTAATTATTATTCATTTCCCCTATTTTTCACATTCTTTTACTTATATTTAAATGAGTTAAAGTGTGATCTTATAATGAATTCATGCCTCAATTTTTAAATTATATGAAATATTTAAAAGATTAGCATCATCATCTCTTTAAAACTACCTATTTCTTTATATTTAATATGATAAATTAAGTTAGATGTGATGCTTTCTCATGTATAGGTTCCAAACTAAGATTATTTATTATCATTTTAATATACACTCTTTTTGTTAAAAATATATAAATTAGTAATAAAACTTGTTTCTAATATTTTCTAATTATATTGACTCTCTTTGAAACGTTTGATTTCACCTAATCATAAGTATTAAAGAGCTTTATTCAATTGATCGTCTTCATTAATTGACTGTTGAATCTTGATGTAAATCTCTAGCGAGGCTCTAACCTTCCTTATTTATACTTCCTGTACAAGCAATGATTTTAAATTAATTCAGACTCTGCAAATTAAAAACCAGATTTTTATCGATACTCTTTTATGAAGTTGAGCGTATCTTAATAGTTGTTATCTATGTTAGATAACAAATAAAGTTTATCCTGATTAAAAAAGACTTACTATTTGTTATATAATATTTCAATTGGTATAAGTTTACAATGATATCAAAGCCTTTTCATTTAACTTTTATGCATTTCACAAATGTAATTAATCGTAAATTTAATAGAGCTAATTTATCTCTTAATATCATAGTGAAAAGAAATTGATTGAAAGGTATATTATATCCCTAATAGTTTATGTAATTTTTCATTAAAACTTCTTTCTCTTCGTAATGATAGCATTAGAGATGAATTGTTATTGAGAAAATTTAACACCTTTTGAATTATATTCATAGGGTTAAATTGTTTAATTAATATTTTATTTCTCATTCGCAATATCTACTTCCAAAATATGATTTATTCAATGAATATAAGTCATACTTATGTATAATTAATGCGATATTTGGCTAAATTTATTCTTAAACTAAGAGGGTATTCCCTCTACCTTTGATTGTTAGAAATCATTCTGCATTTAGACATAACTTTATTTTACCAATAAATTGTTTTTATTGTAGTTCCAGCTCTGTTGTTACTAAATCCTCAAATGCATAGTTATGCCCGTCTAACAATCTACTTTGTAAAATATAATAAGTCACAATATTTGAAGCAGATATTTACTAACTAAAATGCTGTACGATTTTTAAAATTTTGATGGTAGCTATTGTTATATCTAGAAAGGTGCATAATTGATTACGATGGACTATGTTGTGGACTCATTTTTATTTAGACCTTGTCATTTTCTTGTTAAATCAAATATTTATTGATATACTCCGATAACCACTTCTCATATATTATTTTTTATTGATAATATATTTTTACGTATAAAAATGAGTAATTTTTGCAAAAAGAATAGAAGCAATATATTACAAATAAATAGAATGATGAAATTACCCTTTTTCTTGTTTAGTTAATTGATGCTAGTATCTTTGAAATAAATTCCCCTTAAAAATCAAGTAACATGGTCTTATAATGTAGCACTCATTGATTCTAAGTGCTTTGATTGTCTGAATTAAACCCAGTTATGATAATATAATTGGCTATTTTGGAACATTTATTTTAAGGTTTAAGGTAAATAATAAATATAATATTAAAATATTAAATTATTTAGACTGATAAATATAAAATGAGAACACATTGTTCATAATGACGAGATTGTCATTAAACTAAGTTATATTTATATTTCGATTCATATGATTTAATTAAAGATTTGAAGTAAAAATTAATAGAAAAAAAAGCGATTTGTGTAATTTTTCTTTTTATTGTTGGTAACTAAATAATTATATGCATATTGTCCTAGAATTTTTGTTGAATTTGTTGCTTTCAGTTTGATATAGAAACCCATCTGCTTGATTTATATTTCTCAATTAATATTCTTTAAACTAACCACTTTTATATAATTTCACATTTACTTAATTTACTATTAATCTTCCTCTAGAGTGCTATATTGAACTATTTAATATCAATTTCTGCCTCTATTTTTATTTAATAAGCGAGGTCTATAATCTCTACTAGCGGTTACTGTCTGATTGGCAACCTTAGTTTCCTCTTCTTTGATGTCAAAGTGAAGGTGATTCAATTTCAATCATTTATATTTCATAAATACTTCCATATATATATATATTATTTACTTTCATTATTGATTGATTTAATTTTAAGTTATTTACAAGTTAGAGTTATTTTTTGATAATTAAAAATATAGATTGTTTTTCATATTTTGATTGATATAGTGTGAATATGTGCATTTAAATAGTATTTGTGAATTTTTTACAAGAATAAAAGAGTTTTTAATTATTTCTTGTTAAATTTATTTAATATTTATAGTATTTCCTTGTCATTGTAACATTAAATAAAAGGAATATAGAAATAAAATATGAAATTGATTGAGTATTTTCACTATTATTTAATAAATCCTCTCTCTCAATACTAATATTGTTGTTTTTATGAGCACCACACCTCAAATAGAGGATTAAGAGTAGGCATTATTATTTCTAATATTGCAGTTAATATTAAACATAAATTTATTAATAAAAATTTAGCCTTTCTCATGAATTTGATATTATTCTTATAACAGAAATACAGTAAAAATTATTATCAAAGAAATACTGTTATTTAAATTTACCTGTTTAATTTATAATGAGAAGCACTCAAGAATCATATTTATTAAAATAATAACATTAAAGTCATCTTTGCTAAGTTCTCACTCTCCGCTGCCCATAATTCCTTTATAAGTTGAGATGTAATCATCTAAATTTGAATTATTATTTAGCATTCTACTTCCAAATGCTTGATTATTAAATTGCAACATGCTTGATCTACTACTATTTTTGTTATTATTTAATTAACTAGTACTCATATATTCAATAAATAAATGTAAAAATCAAAAAGTTTAAGATTATTACTGCCAGGTATATTTCTGTTTATAGCTCGTTTTCTTGCATTGCTTTGCTAATTGCTATTGTAAAAACCTACATCATAAATTAATTTAAATGAAGGAGTCATAAAAATGTTGTGGAGCAACCAATCATTTGATAAATGTGTATCTGATAGCGAAATTGGTCAATTAGTGTTAAAATTATAAGTAATAAGTGTACCTACTTAAATATATACAATCTTCGTAAATTATGCTGTTTGTGAAATTTTATTGATTTATTAATATTTAAATATTTTTTATTTATATATAAATTAAAATAATGAAGAGCTAATGTTTACTAAAGTACCAACTTCCTTTTCTAGAGGTTAAACTCCACGACTTTAAAATCTGATTTATTTAAGATTGCAGATCATTTGTGCTTTAATTATTGTTGCTGTTCTGTTAGGCATTAACCATTAATTGGAGGGAATTCTAGTTTATATATAAATTATAAAAGTCTTTGGAGATTTTCTATGAAATTTAATTTTTGATCGGTCGATGTTGTTGCTTTGAAAAATTATCGATTTTTAATTAATGCATATAATAAGAATGATTAAATATTTACATAAATCAAATTAAGTAAGCTTGATTGTAATTTTACAATTTTATTGATGAATTTTTATTTAAGATACTACTTTTAATTAAATTATTTTAATTGAAATATGTAATATACCTTATTTATTAAGACTATTATTGCCTTAATAAAAATACTTTTGAATTGAAAACTAACTAAACTTGCTTGAATACTCATCCTTGCTTGTTATTCCATAATATTTATGCCTGTTGTGAGACTAAAGTCTAGCAAATCTCTTATGATATTCTCTCCCTTTCTCCACAGTTTAGAGTTTATACTTCTACTTACTGCTATTGTTGAAGTCATACAAATAAATGTAAACAATTAAATTAAAATGAAATTACTATTACTTTACAAATCATGATAAAATAATATTATTGTTAAATTAAGGTGTAAAATAGACTCTAAACTTTAATTGGCAGTCAGATTGATTGCATTGAGAGTAGTGAAATAGACTTAGTATACTCGTTTGATTTCTCATGCTCATGGAGTTTTGGATAAAAGAAAGTCAAATTTTCAAATGATAGGAATTCTATAATTATATTGCTATTTCTAGAGCCAGGTCTTCTAATATCATTTAGTGATAATATTATTAATAGAAAAACCTTCATTTAATTAAATAGGATTAAGTGAATCAAGATAATTTTTTATGTTAATATATACTACTGGTAATTATAGCTTTATTATTGTTTTTTTTAAGGAATATTTCATTTATTTAATGCACGAGATAATTTATTTATCAAAATATACAGTTTATCTCTTTAATTTGATATCTTTGGCATATCTTTTTAATTCTTAATGTTGACTATTTTCACTTTTATTCAAATAAAAACTAAAAGATCTGGTGGTTTCGAAAGTAAACTTAATAGAATATATTAAATTAACTATAGAGACTAATTAAATTTAAAAATCTAAAGTTTTCTTCTTTATCATTATAAAACAATTCGAAGTCATCAGTAGAAGAAAATCTAAAAGTATTGATAATTTTAGTTTATCTATTTTTCTATTGATTGTTCCAAAGTTTTTCATTTATATGTTAAATTTTTTAATTAAAAGCAAGATACATTAGATTGTCTCTATTTTTAAGGGTAAATTAAGCTTTTTCAGAGTATCTGGTTGACTATTCCTTTAATATAGTGGTTTTTTTCAATCCATTTTCCTTAATATGTCTAACTACCAACTCGATTTAACTATTATTATCAGCCCTAATTAGTTGTCTTTAATTCTTTTATTTATACTTGTTTTATTATTTAAATCCTTTTTTTAAAGCAAAACAGAAGTTCCTGGCGAAATTGGAAAACGACATGTAGAAATCTATCAATTATATGTTGTTGTCTTGTCCAAATAAAATTATTAATTCACTTATATATTTTGAGTAGTTTTTTTAATTTTTAATTTTGCTTAAAATATAAAAATAAAAACAGAATTAATATTCATATCCTAGGATTTAGTTTAATCGCAAGTTATTTTAATAGAATTCATATTAGCTTAAATTATACTTGTTTAGATACTTCAAAATATCTTGTTTCAGTTTCATTTAGAAAGCTAATGTTAACTGAGTTGAATAACTAAAAATTTGAGATTTAACTATTTAATATTTAAAATTCAAGCATTTATAACTAAGTGTTCTCTTCTACAAACTTAAAATTATTAACATATAATTTATATTTATTTTTTAACTCTCCAACTTCTTTATTTTATCTTTAAAACAGTTAATATAATCTTCTGTCTTTCATAGAACTCTTTATGTTTATCGAGACCCTATTAAATATTGGCAATTTTATTGCTAAATATGCTCATTTTAAACTAAGTTACAACGTCACATGTAACAAGCTTATTCGTAAAATTGAGGAAATTAAACTTATATGATCTTATACAGTGCATTTGATATTGCAGCAAAATCATCTTCGTTTTCCTTATTTATTGTTTGAGAGTTAATTCAAAAGTTCCATAAGGAAACCTAATGTTTTGCCCTTTAGAATGCCTTAATTTTGTTATATTCTATTTTAAAAATCATTGTGATATCCATTCTTTCTTTATTTGTCTCTGATTCCTTTCATAGTAGAATCCTAGAATTATTATAAGCTTAAGTCTATTGTATTAAAATGATTGTCATTTCAGTCTTATTTAATTAATGGTAAGACTCCTATAGTAATTGAATCAATAGCTATTCAATGCTATTAAGATCACTTTAATCTCTTCAATCAGCATACAGTTTCTCACCCTCGTCGGGGTTTTTGTATTATAAGAGATAACTTCTTAATAATAAATAATTTTGATACAAATTTAGTCACACAAGCAAAGTAAAGCAATCGTTATAGTTTTGTTACTTTTAAGGTAGCCACTCAATTAAATAGCATTTATAAGTAAACATGCCAAACACACTTTTAATAGCCTGATATATTTATATTCTCAACAGTATGTAAAGTTATAGATAAATTAAAACTTTTAATTAAATCCTCAAGTCAAGCTTCAACCTTTGAAAAAGTCGAAGCTTGATGATTAATCCAATCATCTATATTGATCTTCATGATCTTTAAATTAAAATTTAATAATATTCAAATATACTTAAAAATTGAAAAGTGCAAAATATTTTAGCTTTATCTTCTTCTCCTCCTTGGGCTAGAAATCTATATTATGGCTTTTTATAATTATAAAAGTCAATATTTCTTATCAACATTAAACTATCTTGCATTTTGACAATTTAATTAATTATTTTAAATCCTTTTATAAGATAAAGTCCACTAAAAGTTAGATAAAACATCGTTAAAAAATTGCTACAATCTTTGTTGACTAATGGTATTTAATTAAAGTATTAGTATAAATTGATTTATTTAGCATGAATTATGTCATTACATTAAAAAAGTAAATTTTAGATTAAAAATTATAAAAAAGGAGACTCTATCATTATTTCTTAATTATCATATTATTGCTACTACATAAAATGCAAAGTTACTAAAATCTGGTTTTGAATTCTCGATTAGCATAAATGAAAAAGTACAATCCAAGTAGTGGAAAGCTTCGAAGCAAGGTCTGCCATCACTTGGGAATGATAAAAAACTAGATTAAAATTAGATAATTCTTATAATTCGTAAATGTTAAAATCTTCAACAAAATTATCATATTGAGCTCCCAAGCAAACAAATAACAATATCAATTAAATTTAACAACTTAAATATTCAAATAAGTATTCAGATGGGAAATGGATTTAATAATTTGCAGTAAATTTTAAATCTAAAACATATGATAAAAGATCAAATCTAATATTACTAAAATAGATTTGAATTGGAAAATTTAGATAAATTAATAGATATCTTTCTAATTAATAATTATAACTGCCACTAATTTGACACGCTTATAGATCAAATTTGGTCATAAGTACTTACCTGTTATGTGTTCACCCCGAGGTACCCCCCCCACTCCTCCCAGTCCCTAAACCGAGGTACCTCCCCCCACCACTCCCCCCACCTCAAAAATGAAGTCCCCCTAATATACCCCACTTTATATGAAAAATCAAATTCCTAAGGTCTGAATCGACTCCCTTCATGACATCTCACTCTCATAACAATATTTATATATAAAATGACATAAATTTTCAAAATTATCTATTATCTTTTTAATTGCTGTTTTGATGTTATTTTGAATTTTTGGAAACTTTCATTACGTCCTTCGACTATTCGAGACATATACTGCCATAGGGAAAATATATTTCAATTGAGTTTACATTGTCAAGACTTATTGCAGATTTTATTAATACAATAAAGGTATGCACATAAAAATTTCAAAAATCATTTTAGGCCTAAATCATCTCTTTTCGATTTAAATATAAAAATTAGCATGTGTAAATTTTTTTAAAAAATCATTTCCTGTCTTAAATAATAAATTTTTATCATAAAAAATGATAATAAAATAATAATGTTTGTTAATTTATTTTTATTTTTAATTAGTTAAATCATAGCATATTCATTATCATTTTTTATGATAAAAATTTATTATTTAAGACAGGAAATGATTTTTTAAAAAAATTTACACATGCTAATTTTTATATTTAAATCGAAAAGAGATGATTTAGGCCTAAAATGATTTTTGAAATTTTTATGTGCATACCTTTATTGTATTAATAAAATCTGCAATAAGTCTTGACAATGTAAACTCAATTGAAATATATTTTCCCTATGGCAGTATATGTCTCGAATAGTCGAAGGACGTAATGAAAGTTTCCAAAAATTCAAAATAACATCAAAACAGCAATTAAAAAGATAATAGATAATTTTGAAAATTTATGTCATTTTATATATAAATATTGTTATGAGAGTGAGATGTCATGAAGGGAGTCGATTCAGACCTTAGGAATTTGATTTTTCATATAAAGTGGGGTATATTAGGGGGACTTCATTTTTGAGGTGGGGGGAGTGGTGGGGGGAGGTACCTCGGTTTAGGGACTGGGAGGAGTGGGGGGGGTACCTCGGGTTGTACCGTGCGCGGGTGAACAGTTATGTTTTAAATTTTATACTGTATCTATCCATATCGAATACGGAGATTTATTTTTTCCTAAATGTCATTTGACCGGTTTGACCAGTTTGACCGATTTTACTGGAGGTTTTTGTAGTCAAATTCATCGGATTTAGAAATAAATGTGATTGATTGATTTATTAATTAATTTAATATTAAAATAAATATAATAATTAGTGATTTGACCAATTTGACCGATTTAACATAGTTATTTTGTGGTCAAATGTCAGTATATATAATGAGTGTAGATTAAATATAATTAGTTTAAATATTTAAATTTTAATGGCATAAAAATGTCTTTTAGTACCTTTCGCTAAATGGGTAACTCATTTCAGTCTTAGATAATGATAAACTTTAAAATGACTCATTTTTATGAGTGTGAATATCCTTATGGACCAGAAAACTCAAGTCCTATCATAAAGAGTATCAAAAACACATGCAATAGAATTCAGCACGTCAATGTCTATCTAAATCCTTAAAGTAGCAAATAATACATAGAGATCTCTAGCTACCCACTCACCAAAGGCATTCATAAAAATCACTTTAAACAAGATGCTTGCTCAGGTACTAAGGCACTGAAACAGCTCAACATTAAGATAACAACTACAGACTATAAAAATACTTAGGATCTCCTTGCTTTGCATCCGAATATCATCCTTATAGCTAGAGATGACTAAAATTTTAACAAAATTAAAGATAGATTAAGCGCTGTAAGCTCAAGGGCAGAGTCCTCCCTATCTCCGTCTAAAACCAAATAAGAGATGTTAGTGGAGTTCACAAATATGGTAAAGAGTGGCAAAATACAGAGTCTCTCAGATTATGTGAAGTTGTACTGGCAGAATGCAAATGATTTGATCCAAATACAAGATATAGAAGTGAAATTGAGAGGATTAATGAAACTCATGGTAAGTTCTGGACTTATTGAAAGGAAGCTAATACCCCTTATCGATTCACTTAAGACGTTTTTCCTCAGAGATGATAAGTATCTAAATCCAGCAAGAGCAATATCGATAGACTAGTTTAAAGAATGGGGATATGGTGAGGCAGTGGATGCTTTGTTTGAGGTAATTTTGCAGAGAGAAAATCGGAAAAAATGCTGTGTATGGCTCTATGGGAAAGCAAATACCGGTAAAACTAGTATTGTAAAAATGCTACAGCAAATCTTTGTTTGCGATGTGCTCTAAGAAGGCCAATCCCATTTTAAACTGCAGGTAATACCTGTGAAATCTCATCCTCAGATAGTGCTCATGGATGAGATGAATGACAAGCATTTTTTTAGTAACGATAGAATAGCAAAAATGAAAAGATTATTGGAAGGATGTGGTTACTCTACTATAGTAAAGAATTGAGATGTGGCATTGGAATATATAGACAGCGTTGTGGTAATTACGACAAATTCTCTGCCATTTAAGAAACTCAAAAAGATTGATAGGGAGGCATTCGAGGCGAGATGTCAATTAATTAATCTGAGTGATGTCAAGAAAAATGAAACTAATACATTGCCATTTGATACATTAGACTTAGCATGATACTTTTTGGCACGTCTGGACGAAGAAAAAACAATTGCAAGTCATTCGTAAGATCTGGACATAAGTAGAGAAGCAAGCAAATTAGCACAGGACGAAATGAAGAGGAGAAATCGCAATCTCTTTGAAATAAGCTATTCATTACACTTTCATAGATCGGCATAATATTAAATAAAATATTTAAACTAATTATATTTAATCTACACTCATTATATATACTGACATTTGACCACAAAATAACTAAGTTAAATCGGTCAAATTGGTCAAATCGGTCAAATCACTAATTATTATATTTATTTTAATATTAAATTAATTAATAAATAAATCTATCACAATTATTTCTAAATCCGGTGAATTTGACTACAAAATAACTCAGTTAAATCGGTCAAACTGGTCAAACCGGTCAAATGACATTTAGGAAAAAATAAATCTCCGTATTCGAAATGGATAGATACAGTATAAAATTTAAAACATAACGGTAAGTACTTATGACCAAATTTGATCTATAAGCGTGTCAAATTAGTGGCAGTTATAATTATTAATTAGAAAGATATCTATTAATTTATCTAAATTTTCCAATTCAAATCTATTTTAGTAATAATATATATTTTTAAAGTTACCTGATATTTTGATAATATGAAATATAGGGTTATATGATACGAAAAGAAGTAAACATATAAAAAGATATGAAGGAAAGCAAAAAAAACAACGAAGAAAGAAAGAAAAAAAGCAATGAAACCAAGCAAGGAAGAAAGAAAGGAAAGAAGGAAAAGAAGGAAGCAATAAAGGCAACAAGGAAGGAAAGAGTCAAGAATTTATTGTTGATTGTTATGGGTCATTTTAAGATTTTTAAAAATATATTTATCTTTTGTAAAGTCTTGTCGAATGATTTATATCTCTTAATGATTTAATAACAATTTTAATAATTGCACTTACTTCTCAGTTTAACACTGTCTTGCTGGAGATGCTGTTTGCTGTGAGACACCATTATGTTTGGCCAAAATTTTAGGATTTAGAGATGTTTTATAAATTAAAATTAACACATTCTTAATTAATAAATATTTGTTCAAAATTAATTAATACTACTCTGATTAGATTTTCATATAAATTAAACATTTAAGTAGAAACTTTGATTTCTGATCATTAAAACTAAAACATTTTAATACATTAAACATCTCTAAATTCTAAAATTTTGGCCATACATAATGGTGTCACACAGCAAACAGCATCTCCAGCAAGACAGTGTTAAACTGAGAGGTGGACGAGGTTGCAGCTACAGCATATCTAGCTCTAATATTTTTGACATCAGGAAAGTCATGATCTCAACGCGAATGTTTTTTAAGATTTCTACTACGACAAGATAAGATAACGAAGATGAAGATGAGGAAGAAGATCAATATATTAAGACACTACAAGACTCCATACTAATGCTTGTCCGATTTAAATTTTCATTTGATTTTAATCATCATTCTTATTTCTCCTTATTCGCTTCAAAAGCTCGTTTAGATGGTGTTTTTATCTCCTTTACGTTGCTTCTAAGGCAATGAATACATTGATTTGAGTAACATCAAATTTTCTGGTAATTTTTGGTTATGGTGCCTTATCGAAATCGCCCCTTTAATGACGTATTCGTAATTATTGCTCCTTTATTAACAAGAGTGAAGGTAACTAGAAGTTTCAAAGAGCATTTTTGAGATTTTTTGAAAATTCCAAAATATATACTATTCAAGTCGAGGAATTATGAAAACCCAATCCAGTTTTGACTTTTTGGGGAGCGACAAAAATCATGAAAATTCATTGCATTGATAAAATTCATATGCAAATTTGATGATAATTATTTGAAACGACTTTTATAAATATTTTATGATTATATAATTCATATGTTGATAATTGACTCATCCTATTTATTTTTTGTTACATTTATTTTCACTAGATTATCTCTAAGATATACTAAGAGATATTATTTTTTAATTCTTTAAATGAAAATTTCATAGATAAATTGTATCTAAATTTGCTAAATTTGTCTCTCGTTTTTAATGTTATTTAACTGTCTGCTGCCACGCTGATTAAATATACAACATAATTTCCTATTTATCAATTGATGATGAAAACTTAACGTAAAGTGAATAGGAAAAATAGAAATAAAAATCTCTAATATTAAATATATAATTATTATTGTTATTGTAATTGTTATTGCTATTGTTATTATTATAATTGAGCGTATATATATTAGATAGTGGTATTTAGTACTTAAGCTGCGAAAAATCTTTCCTATTGACAACCAATATTGTAGGAATACATTTGATTTGGGAAAATAATAAATAAATTAAAATACAATTTCCAAAAATATTGGCAGTTAACTTTCTGGAAACCTAGACAATATGGTACTTGTTCGATAGAGAATTCAAAATAAGCTGGACTTTACTATTGGCGGTACCCCTTTATCACATTCCTGGAGTGAGATAACTCAACTTTATTTTTTACATTAAAATCAACTAAACAAATCACCAAAAATTAAAGTTGAGTTATCTCACTCCAGGAATGCGATAGAGGTGTACCGCCAATAGTAAAGTCCAGCTTATTTTGAATTCTCTATCGAACAAGTACCATTTTGTCTAGGTTTCCAGAAAGTTAACTGCCAATATTTTTGGAAATTTTATTTTAATTTATTTATTATTTTCCCAAATCAAATGTATTCCTACAATACATTTCTTACAGTACATTTTAATTTTGACGTCCAGTATTTCTTCAGTAGGGGAAGCGATTTTGGTCTTTTGGACCTATGAACCTCTCATAGGGTGTTCGTCCCATGTCCCGACTTGCCTCTTCAGACCCCGACTTTGCTTGGGCGTGGCTTTTATTAGGGTGGTCCCTGAGAGGCATGTCCCTTTCCTGGATCGGTCAGAGTACCAACAACCTTAGACTTATATTTTTTATATTCTTTCGCTTTTTTTAGAGATGTTTTTTTAGTATTGTTTCACCTCTAAGTCGTCAGATGTGAACTTCTTTTGAAATCAGGTAGAAATCTTTAGCAATAACAATAACAATAATAATTTATTTATTAATTGTTAAATTTTTTATTATATTAGCAATAATCTTCTTTTTTTAAGAAATATATAATTATATTATTTAAATCAATTTCCATGAAATTTTGAATTTTTGCTAGTTATAAAATGCTTTAATCAACGTTGATTGAGCCTCTTTCTTCATTTAAATGTTTGCCTACTTTTTAATATTATTCCATCATCAAATTACTCATTGATCGTTCTCATAGCGATGTTAGTTTTTTTCTTTGTCTGAATGTATTTACTGTATAAATAGCCTTATAGAAAATTTCACTCATATATCGCTGCTAGTTATATATTTAGTTAAATAGATACATTTTAGTGAATTAATATGATTAATCAAGATTGTGCATTTCTCTATATTAATATAAATAAATTAATATTAATATAGAGAAATGAACAATCTTGATTAATCATATTAATTCACTAAAATGTATCTATTTAACTAAATATATAACTAACTAATAGTGATATATATGAAAACAGGGTAAAAATAAGAATAATTTCACATTGTTTATGTTTCAAATATGTTATTTTATTGTATAAATATTTTATTTTACTAACTAATTCCATTTAATATTAAATATATTAATTAAAGTAAATATGCTCACCATGATGTCCTTGAATTATTTATATGATAATAAATTGATTGATGAAATGATTCAAGAATATAAGATTTAAGAATAGTATTCTAGAAATACTTAAATTTCCCATAAACAAATAATAAAACATTAAAATTAAGTTTATTTGAAAATAATAACTATATGAGCACATATCATAAACCAAATTAATTAAGAAATTAAATATTTATTGTATTTATTCTTACTTAATGCCAAATGCATTTTATTATTAAAATAGAACTAGCTAATTTGAATTTTTATTAAAAGAATATAAAAAAGTACGTAGATAAATTATAATAATGCAGATTATTGAATTATCTAAATACTCTTTCTTGTAAATTTTTAATCTAATTGAATTATTAAAGTATTAGCATTTGAGAGACATTTTTAAGAAAAAATTATATATTTTGAAAATGGATGCCTAGTTCAAAATTAATTCATTTTAGAATCGATATACTTTCATATTAATGTTTGAAATTGAGCGTCGAGCGATTGTCACTTTTCTCTTAAATGCAGCATGCATAATATAGTAAAGTGAAGTTGTATACAATCTATCGACTTTAGTGGTTCATTTCTGTTATTGTTGAGCATTATACTTATTCTCGCATAATTGATAGATTTATGGTATAGTTTTCTTGTGCTATAGATTTTTAGACCAATCATTTTTATTATTGATAAAACTCCTCTCATATTATGGTGAGGTCAGTATGTTTAGGATTTGACTATATTTCATGTCGTGACCATAATCAAATCAAACTCTTTATTGACTTCAGTTTTAATCACTTTTATTCCTATCAATGATAATGAGCAGCTTATTAATAACATTACTTCTCATGCATTATTATATTTCAGTATTTCAAACGAAAAGCCACATATACTGAGGAATAAGGGACTATCAACTGCACCACGCGATTCTCCATGGAGGAGCAAGGGAGATGAAATTTCCGATTCAGACAAGTTTCCTCGATCGAGAGATCAGTAAAAATCTTTGATTCTTGACTAAACTATGATTATATAGCCAGCTCTTTTCATATGATTTTTGAAGTTGTTATTTTATTTTCAACGAATCATTAAAAGCTGCTGAAGCTTTCCTTTATATAAATGTCCGCTATCCTCTGATATCATGGTGAGCTCATTCTGGATGAAGTGGAGGTAACTTGGTAAAATCCAATTACTTTGATCTGACTTTTGAATGAAACTTATTACTTTCCAACAGCTTAGCTCAGGATTCCTGACATACACTTCATTCTTACAAAAGCGTAATTTTCTTTTCTTCCATTAATGATAATTTTAATTCTGGTACTTCGATTGATCCGCTTTAATTTCTCCACGCAAAGGGTAGCACACTCATGTGCAAAGTGATTTAATGCTGATTTTAGTCAGAGCAGCTGTGAATAGAAAGCTTTCTTTCACCACTCTGATTAAGATGTTCCTCTTATGCTTACAGCCTCAGGCAAAATTGAATTGCCTCATCATGCTGTTCAAAATTTAATGCAGCAAAGTCACTTGAAATAAGCAACCATATCCAATCCACTTCAAAAAGAGGCTCAAGTATTTTGGTATTGCAAAAAATTGTCAACATATCATTGGCTCTGAGTAATAAAACCCCAAATGTATATTTTCAATTTTTAGTAGACGATAGAAATTAAATTAATAACAATTACTCTTAGCTTGTTACTGAATGATTCACTTCACAAATTTGGTAATCTCTCTCAAAGTCTTGAGCTGCTCTTGCCTCTCCCGGTAAGGTTCTTGATTTCTTTGCATTCTCCATCCTTTAGTCTGAATTTCGATGCTTCTTTCATCAACGAATCCACGGTGTCCTTGGTGAGGGAGGTCTTGATTCTCTGCAGGAGCTGAGGGGGAGGTGGGCGCGCTCTTCATGACCATGGCCAGCTCCTTCTTGAATCTCTTCATGACGCGTTCTCTTCTTTGCCTTTCCTTGGTTATTGACAGGGGGGCTCTGGTCTCTATCAGCAGCTCTGTTCATGATTTTGTCTGCAGTCTCATTATTCGTGATTAGATCTTCGTTAGTAGGAGGCAATCTGAATGTCAAGCTTAGGAGACCTTCACATTGGTATTTTTTAATCGTTGAATTTTACAGAGAGCTTGTCGCTGGCGAATTCGATGGTTTTAGCAATCCACGAAAGTCGTATCGTACATCGCTCGAGAGAGCACAGCCTGAGCTAGAGAGTAACAAATAACTGAACAGGCAGCTGTTTACTAGACAAAGATTATTAGTGGTATACTTTTGCTGATGACGCCAGGTAGTTGGAATATTCAAAATCACTCGACCCTCAGAATCCTCATAAATCGGCTCCATTCAGTGAAAAGAATGTTGTATCCGTATTGCTTTAAGACCTTGTAGAGTGCTGCCCCCAAACAGGCCAGTTTGACTGTCATAGACTAGGGTGCCAAGAATCCTGATTTAGAAGGGTTTATGCTGATACTACTTTAGCGAGTAATATAATTTTCGCTAGGCGGAATTCACTCAAAACCCTAAAACCCCTTAGTGAGGTTTATAAGTGCTTTGATTTGTAGGGTATAGTTGGGGTTTTATTGTGGTTAGTAGAGAAAACGCAGGTTTTATGTGAATTTAATGTATATTTAAAGAATATTAAGTGATTTAATTCAAACGAATTTTATTTGCTTGTATTTGTTATACCTCCGGAATCTTGCTCTCTTAAGTGGCACAAGTATGTCATCCAATGTTTACCTTGGATAGGAGGGAGCACTAATTATTATCATCTCTACTATCTTTTTTATTTCCTTGCATACAATTTCTTACTTGATATGCTTCTAAGCTTAACTGATTGATTATTTTTCAAACTTTGTACCAAAGTAAGCCATACTTTCCATATTACTCTCTAATATAATAGCTCCAATTGCCCATACATCCCATTAGACAGACCCATTAGTCCATTTCTCTCTGATTGGGAAGTATCCTGGTGTCCCAAGAACCTTTGCTAAGGTTACTATCTCTTATCTTAATGCTCTATTGAAATCTTATAACAACTACTTCTAAAGAGCAGAGGTTTATCATAACATTTTCTGGCTTCAAATCTCTATGAACATATCCAAGTTCATGCAACTTCTTGACACCCTATATCATATCTGATAGTATATCATTCAAATCATCTGGGTATCTTTTATGATTCAGATAATCTCTCAGAGTCATTTCATATTTCTTAAGCCTTAATGCGATATAACCGTAGTAGCTTTAGCAATTTCTTGGAATCTCTTCTATAAGCCTCTCTAAGAATCATGTATTCGTTAGCAAACTCATTTTTGTACTGCGCATTCTTAAGTAGATAGCTGTAAAGGATACACCTTATATGCATAATCATCAATTACAATAAGTTTTGGTTTTGCAGAAACGCTTATTTGCAAATAGTTATCAATACTACTGCTAATATCAATTGCATTTAATGCAGGTATGTTCTGAGCTTTGGCTTAGAAGCATGCTAATATAGTGTTGCCTACCGGTTGATTCATCAATTCATGCAGCTTCTATCTCTTGAGTCTCTTCTGTTAATCTCTTTATCACTCAATAGTATTTGATTTCTCTTGGCAGGTATAAGCTTTTAAGTTTCTTTATCTTGAATCAAGAACTCGCTTAAGTGATGCTTTTGCATATGTTTCTTCACTTTTGCTGAATGGGTATAGGACTTCATACAAGTTGTGCATTAATATCTGTCATCGACTTTATCGTGCTTGAAATAGATCTTAGCTCTACCAGAGTGTATTTCTTTGATGTGCCTCTTAAAGCTAGAATCAGATGAGAAGAAATTTTAGCATTCATTACATTAAAATGCTTTAACCTTTTCTACTGTGAGCTGTTCTTTTAAACCCTCGGCATCTTCGATTAGCGTTTAAATACCCATCTCTGCTTCCTGATATTTATTTCTAGAACAAACACCTCTGACTCAAACTCAAGATCTTTAAGCTATGGCTCCTTTTCAATGTAGATGATCTCTGGCTTCTTCGTTTAGCCAAAGTTTAGCTAAGATTATCCACTGCCTAGAGAGACTGCTTTGCGATTTAAGTTAGCCGCCATGTTTAAATTCAAATTTAAATTTCTATTATTAACAAATGAAAAACTCACTGGCTATACTAACTATGTATAGGAGTTGGCACTGCAGCACTAATGATTGATATTGAAGTGTTAGAGCTCAAATTTATGTTTAGTTTATTACTATAAATTCTCTAATTTCATGCTTAATATTTTTAATTTTGGTACTAACTTAGATAATATTCAGGTTGGTACTGGTACCAATTAGGTTTTGAACCATTTTGGAACTTTTCCATTAAAACCTCATTAGTTTAAAAGTATGTACTAATTAAGTTTTGGTACTATTAAATTGGTACCAATTAAAATTAAACGGAATTAGTACCAGTACTAATTAAATTTAAACAAATTTAGTACTAATTTAATGGAACTAAATTGATAAAATGGAGATCCATCTCTGAATTTGTTATAGCTTCTGCCAGCTTTCTCTACGTAGCCTTACCAGGTTGACCTCCTATAAGATGCCCATATTTAATACTAAGATTTTTAACAGTAGGATCCAGAACTCTATATATTAAAATTTGAAATTCAATAACAAGAGAAGGACCAAGGATGGTATCTATAAGTACTGCAATGAAGAGGGTTGGAGCTTAAGAAATGATCTCAAGATTTAGAAGCAAGGAAGATCTCTATCGATACCTCATTTAGCATGGTAAGCATGTGACATATACTTAATCATATACTATAGTGGGTTCATTCCTTCCAAAGATGGAAGATACCAAAATATCATTCTTAAAAGCGATACTCTGTGATGAGAAGAAAGCCTTCAAAAACAATGAAATAAAGTTGATGGATATACCAAACTACCCAGAGATTTCAGTCACTAATCTCTACGAAGATGCGATGAATGATGAAGAGTTGGTAGTTTATCTTCCTACCAAGAAACAACTCTCTAACAAGCTTCCAGGAAGGAGCTTCTTCTTTGGTGTTCTTGGCACTTTAAGAGAGAGTTATCTCAGAGAGATCATTGAAGAAGCTCACAAGAAACGTTACTCTATTTCTCCTGAAGATCAAAAGAAGCAAGGCATACTAATAAGTGAGACCTGGTTCGCAGAGCTCAAGAAGCATCCATTCCTCTCTAGTGAGCTTTGACATATAATTTTGTAGGTAAACCTGGAACTGGTATATTCCTAATGAAAGAACAGGCTAAGGTTCACAGTGAGAGGAAGTCATAGACTACTCATTAAGTGAGCAAAAGACTTTATAAAGATGCTTAAAAGCCAGATGACATGAACATAGATGCAGGAGCTGGCACTAAGAGAAGATATATGGGCCCAAGCAAGCCATAAGAAGAAGAGAAGAAAGAGAAGCCAAACCCATTTATGGGTCAATTTAATATGTGAATATATTCATTCGTTTAAATCTAAAATTTATTTATAAATATTCATTCTTCCCTCTCTTGCATAAATTGTCGTCTTATCTATGCTCACTATCTTACAGCTGCTTTGAATTAAGTCTACTGTATCGATGGGCAAGTCATGCATAAGATGATACAGCAGGAGCTTCTTGTAGTGAGTCTTGATTTAACTCCAGTAGAGTTCAATTCCATTAAATTATTGGCTATAAGGAACGATATAAACAGGAGTTATGTTTAGTTCTTCATAGGCTTTCTTAGACTCCTTAGTCTTATGAACTGAAAGATTATCAACATACAGGATGATCTCTTGATTGCTATACTTCTCTCTGAGCTTATGTAGGAACTCTATATACTACTCTCGCTTCATAGAGCGAGGGTGAATGACATAACTCTCTATGCTGAATCTTCACTTATACCAGCTAAAATTGCATGGGTGACTACCTTTACTTTTTAGTCATAAACTTCTATGTTATAATACTTCTTGTACCAAGACTTATTAACAAAAGTGTTGAAAGTAAATACAGCTTTATCTGCATGTATGAACTTGATGTTATTATCTATAGCTCTTTGCATTTTATCATATATATAGTTTAAGTTATTACTATAAAATGGATCTGTAAAATCAATCACTGTCTTCACTCTGTTGCAGTCTTAAAAGTAATACCATTTCGTCTATAAATATTAGCTATAGTCTAAGGAGAGATACGCATGTCAGGAAACCTGCGATGAAACATCACAGCTCGCTAGTCTAGTGGAAAGTGTGCCCCAAATACTTTAAAGTCTTCGAGTCGCAGAGGTAGTCAATTTGGTGCTGTGAGAACTTTTATTTCTTCCAGGATGCTTTCAAGTGCCTGAATTATAATGCTTAACAGCCAACAAACAATTATACCTAACTGTTGAGGCACTCTTGCGCAGGAGCTTTGCTATAGCTGCATAATTCATTACTGGTTTGACTTAGTCTATATTAATACTTGTACCATACCTAAGCTTAAGCAGTAAATCTAAATATTACTCATCATAAATAGACCCTAAATTTCGCTAATTTCTATTTCTCATTTTGAAATTTGACCTAATTTCTCTACTAACCCAAATAAGATCCCAACTATACCCTACAAATCAAAGCACTTATAAAACTCACTAAGGGGTTTTGGGGTTTTGACTAGAGCTTCGTGCTTTTGCAAGTGAGTCTTGTACCTTTGGCTACTCATAAGTATTCGGGATGATAACTGGCTTGGCGGCCCTGAGCCAACGGTATCTGGACAGCAGGCGTTCTTGATATAATTTCTGGGACTCGCCCCCTGATCTCTTAATTTGAGTAATAGAATACGTTGTGCTCCTTCCCTAGATATGGTGTGAACAACTAAGGCTGGAATCTTACCTTAATAGAGGTGCTGAGACATTCGTGGTGGGATTCAAGAAGTCACCCATGGTTTGGTGGTGTGTCGAATCATCATGAGAACATTAAATATGGCGGCCTCCATCTTTACTCCCCATTTTGACAGTTGAATGCAAAGCCTCGTCGACGATCGTTCCATAGCAGCGCGTGGACCTCAAGCCCAAGATACCATTTACTACCCCGAAGATGGCTTCTTGGTCTCTATTAGAGAATTTTAAGTTATCCATGAGAATAATCAGGCGCTGTTTAAATGCTGTCTTGCTGAGCAGGAGATCATCAAACTCAAAATGGTCGAGCAGCAGATCCTCTGAGGGGTCCTCCAGCAACTATGGGTCGTCTTGCTGGTTGAGCGTGGCGTTAGAATTAAGGAGCAGTTGGTTCATCTGTTGAATTTGTGTCTTTCTTTAGGATTCTTAAGTATTATTATAGAGGGTTAGCAGTTTATAATAATTAAATTGAGAATCTCGTAATTTTGGTAGCTTTAGTAGAATAGCCTCTATTACTACTACTACTACTACAACTACAACTACTACAGTACCCTCTTCTAAATTACTAAAGCAACCAAATTTATATAACAATTAGATCTATCTTTATTAATTTTAATGGTCACTCAAATTTTGTAAATAACTGATTTGGGGTTATACAAGAGTGCTCAATAATGCTTTTGATTTGTTGAAATAATAAAAGGTTCATAGCATATTCTCTTACGTCTTCTCTTTTTTTATATCCTATGTTTGAGAATAGCTGGGTACCAATTTAAGTTGCATTAAAAGAAAATCAATTTATTATATTGGTGGAATTTATCTGCTAGGTCCTGTATCTGTTGGAATGTCATTAAGTCATATCGCAGTTTCCATTATCTACTGTCTACTGTATTATTTTTACATAATAGTCTGTAATAATTTTAATCAAGCTTAATTTTTAATATTGTAACAATTTAATTAATTACTATAGATACTTATTAATTAGACTAAAATCCTAAAATGTTTATCTTAATCAAAATGCTGTTCAAAATGATTTAATTAACTTGAAACATTATTATTTATACATCTATTTTATTTTAATAATTAACATAATCCATAAAAATTATACTATTATGTTATTTAATTAATCCCTGCGTTTAAGTCGATTGGTTGAAAGTTGCTTTTTATTTCAATCAATTTATAATTAAAGAGATATTATAGTAGATCTTTGGTGATTAATAACATATTAAAAATTAAATAATCAATTGAAATTAAGAATAATTTCCATAAGTGGATCTTTAGCTAAGAATATTTTAATATTTCTAATTCTTTCTTTTATAAAACCTTAATGTAAAACATCAAATCAATCAATCTATTGTCAAATCACTATTATAATTATATTTATTAAAATTTCCATTATAAAAGCCACTTTGATTTGCTAAACCATACAAATGCTAACAAATATGATTTTCAAATGTAAAATCCGAACCTATATATTAGGGTTGTTATTTTAAGTAAAAGGTTTATTTATGTTGGTAATTTGTTATTTCCCTCAAATCTTATCTTATATACGTCTTTTTTCGCTTTATTAGGGAGTGATTTTAAATTTAGACTATAGAATCTTTTGAGTCTACATTTTTATGAATAATTTGATTGGCTTTAAATGGAAGATCCAAGCATATATTTGTTAAAGCCACATAAACATAGAGATAATAATTTTTTACAGACTGGTTATAAAATATTAGCGACTTATATGGAATGGCATTATATATAAACTTTAGCTCAGTAAAGAATTACTCTCATTTTAAACTTTGGGAAGCTTGATATTAATTAAGGTAGTCTCCCCTAAATTATCTTTATTCTTAATGGCATAACTAAGTATCTAAGAAATACTTACAATTAAATGCTACTTCATACATGTAGTTATCTTTGAATCTATCCTTTTAAATTCTTTATTAGATAGAGGCAATCCTTTTGCTGTTGCTTTTTTGAAAGAATAAAAAATAGAGTTATTAACGATATTAATACAGTATATATTTAATTTTTTTATTAATTAATTACTAAATAAGCTATAAAACAATAAAAATCTAATCAGCAAGATCTTCCGTCACTTGATTTTCAAATGCATCCCATCCAAGAGCAACGCTATTAGTCTTTGTAAATGCTCCAACTTAAGACTATCAAGAGTCATTTGCTAACAAAATCATATATTGAGTGAGACATTTAGAAGTGCTTTTACACTTCACCAAAAATAGCATACATTACCCTTTCCATGCCATAATAAACATTCATTTCAATAAGAAGAGTATCTCCCTAAATCTAGATGTGTTATCCCATTTTTACTCTAATTAATCCTTTCACCTCTTCCTATTTCTGAATAGACATGTATTTATAGAAACTAATTTGGAACTTGTTTTTTTTAGTTCATTCTTCATAAAATTGTATCCCCTGTTAACTGAAGCTTTTAAATTCATTTCATGGATTTCTTGGTCAGAAAATGTTGAACAAGGTAAAATTCTATTCAAGCCTCCTAAGGAAGCCTTAATAATAATAAAATCTTAAAGTTTCCCTTTTGAATTTATTAAATTTTCACTAATTTCTTCCTATTTTGTAAACCTCGCACATCACTTTTATCTTAAGATTTTTTAAAGTTATCTTTATATTCTTTTTTATATTTTTATGAAATGAAATGAAAGTTCATTTGTACTCTCATCTAAAATATAATAATCCCCTAAATCACACTCTTTAATGGATATATGATTTATTCTTTACTTTTCTGATAGAATTGTTGGGTTTATTTTGAGCATTTTTCAAGGTGTCTTTCTCAATTGAAGTGTCAGAGTTAAGTAAGATTGTAAAACTGTCAGGACTTTTAAACAATGACAATTACTGATCAAGTTTATGATGTCTTCTTATGTAGAAAGGAGAGCTGAAAAATCATGGAATAGTTTCGTGCTCTATGGGCAGTTGTAGGCTTGCATTAAAACTAAGAATGCTGACTTTCCCAGTAGTATATTATTATAATTCTTTCTTATTTCTTACTTAAACGACTCGTCTAACTTTTTGCACTACGAAAGCATTAAATTAAAATTTAATTGGAGCATTATTTTTTGCAATTTTTGTTTGAGATCAAATTTTGCTAAAAAATCTTAATTGATATCTTTAAGTTGGAAAATTTATGCAATGCAAATGACGAACTATTAATAAGTAAAGTCATTTTGGAATCTATAATAAATTTATTATAATTAATGATTTATTTTAATTCACCTAGTAGATTACTATAGCATATATTTTATGAAAAATTAAGTTAAATTAATTAAATTTAATTTATTTGTGTTTTTATTTTTAATACTGTACGGAAATTAATAATGGGACTTAACCCAGTTTATTTGTGTCAATGGGGACAAGACTATCTCACCTAAAATAATTTAATACTTATTAAATTTAAGCAATTTTGCAATTTATTAATATTAAAGAACTTATAGTACGATTGACTACAATTCATATTATTTAGCAAACTCTCTCATAATATTAATCAAATACATTTTCTTTGCCGACATATTAAAAGATTTTGCAATAAAATTTCTGTGATCAGATATTTTCTATTGTATTTAAATAGGGATTTGAGTATAATTTATGGTTTTAGAAATGTTAGCAATGAAATTTCTGCGCGCATAAATATATTTTAAAAATTATTATCATGATTGGACTATTAATAACTCATACTTTGAGAAATTATGGTAAAAATAATTATTATATAAATTAATTACTTCAAAAATAATTGTCAAAAATAATAATAGAAAATAAATACTATTAATCTAAATGAATTTATACGTAAACTATAGGTTGCTTAATTAATGCTCAATATGCTAAAATAAAGAATCATCATCTCTAATCAGAATTTTATTAAGAAGACTTTATAAATTTAAACTATTTGATATTTGTTACTATGATCAACCAAAATACAATTACCTTCTATGATTCAAGAGAACTATCTAGCAAGTCCATCTAGAAGAAAGACTTGATCTCATTTCTCATATATAACAGTAATTTTTTTAAGATTACTATAAAATTGAGGGATATTTTTATCATGTGATAGCATCTTAGCATGATATTTATGAAGGACTTCATAAGTGGGGAAATGTACCATCTAAAAGCTGAAAATGTAGTGCAATTCAAAGACTTATTATTATAAAAAATCTATCAGCAAAGTGTTGTGTCAAGTTATAATGATGAAGAATTCATGAGCTACATGAAATACTAGATATTATTAATAAAATAAATAGAATAGAATAGGGAAAATTATAGAAGTTAAATAAATTAACTGCCAAACTTTATGAATAAATATATCTAATTATTAATTGGTAAAAATAAAATGAAATAAATCTAAGCTTTTTATTAAGCAATAAAAAATGTTTTTTATGAAAAAGTTAATTATAATTATACAACTATTTAATTTATTTTATATTTTCTAAAATGATTCTATTCCAACGAAGTCTAAATAGTTTGGAAATATTGTAGATCGTGAATACAAAATAGAATAGTATATAATATCTCTTACTTATAATGCAAAATAAGTCTATCGCAGTTAAGCAATTATTCAACTCAAAATAATTATTAAATTCACTACTTATTCTTGCAAGAATGAGAAAGAGAAGTAGTTTATTAGAGAATAAGGAAGAATAATACAGAAAAAGTTTATACTTTCCTTATAGATTGTAAAATATATGCATGCTATTTAAGTTGTAATGCAAGAGAATGAATTGTCTTCCTTCAATTTCAATCTAAACATATTAATATATATTTTTATTATGCTATTTTTGAATATGAATAATTTTTTATTTTAAAAATTATGATCAATTCTAGACAGAAAAACTACTATGGGGTACTTGGCATCTTCTAACCTAACTATTGACGAACATAGCAAGGAATGCTAATAAAGCGAAAAACCTCTGGCGCGGAGGAAGAAAAGCATAACAAAATAGCGATAAGAGAGGACATCTTTCGCTTGATAGAGATGGATCAATTTGACTTAAATAAAAAGTATTAAAATAACAAGATTTTATATAGTGTCGAATGGGGAAAGTGCTATCGAAAGTTTATCATAATTGTTACAATAAATTTTCATTTAATATTTTTATCAAGCTTTGTATCTTTGAACTACTTAAGCTATTGTTTCCTTGTCTACACATTATATTACTTGTTTATTATATAAATATTTCCTTTCTAATTAACAGAGAAATTTTTTATAACTAAATTTCTTATGCAGTTGTACTTCACCTGCGAGAATACCTCTTCTATATAATGAAATATTGACGAGTATAGTGCATTATAAATTAATCTCTTTGCATTACACTTGATAGATATCAGTAAAAGTCTTCTATCGTGCGTTCTGAGGTTATCCCAAAATATTGTTACATTCGCATTTTTATTCTTTACCTCGACATACTCAAACATATCAATCTAGTCTAACAGACTTATGCTTAATCAGATAGCCCTCAAACCATTGACTCTAACTCACTCACACAATAGCCATATCAATAACAGTCTTGATTCCTACTTTATTTATATCAAGGCTCTTCCTTTATCAGGCCCAAGACTTATAGTTGACTAAGTAAGGCTTAAAAACGGTCTAGCCTATGTAAATTATCTCTTGGTCATTATCCACTATGTTCAGTAAGCATTGGTATGACTCCTATCGCATCTTAGAATTATTCTACAATTTTGACTAAGATAGTGTAAAACGAGATTTCATTATTTTTTATTCAAATATTTATAACAGTTGCAGCTGACAACACTTCTAATAACTGCAGTTAGAAATTTTCCTAGCTGAATTTATCTATATTTTTAGATTTTTTTAATTAGTTGTTTTTAACAATAAAAAATTCATTCAAAGTTTTCGAGATTCATTAATCTACATAATTGTCTCTCGAGGTTTTAAGATATGTGTGAAGTTAAATTAAATTAAAGCTAATAATAGTAGCTTAAAAGATATTTTTTTTCAGTTTGATCAAATCTGATTAAATATACCTAATTCCTAATAGATTTAAAGTTTAATTCATAGGAGTTTTAAGTGTACTTAATAAGGATTTCTTAATTAAACTTTGTGGTGAAAAATGAGATAATATTTGAAAACATAATAATGTTCTACTTCTTTTCGGAATTCTCATAATTACTTTTAGATATAGAGTTATGTAAATGGAAATTTTGATAAAAAATGGGAAAAATTGTTGATAAAAATTTCTGATATTCAAATTGTCGAGAGACACTAATTAATGAGTATGACTCTTGAAAATCACAAAAATAGGAATTATAGATTAAATTATTAAAAAGTTTAATATATTTAAAATTAATTTCAATCATAAAAAATGGAGGATTTTTAAGGCCAAAGTCCTCTTGCCTCCTTCAGCAACTCTTATAAGTTTGTTGGGATGTAACTACTGTAATTGATACCATATCTGAGATTGAGTGATCCACTGGCTTGGAGAAATCTATGGAAAATTAATTCTAAAGTTTTGAGAGAGACCTATCCATCGTTCAAAAGGAAATTATTGACTAAATACATGTTTGCCTTTTAAGTCTTCCTGGATTCTTTCATACTTTAAGTAACTTTAACCTTGCTTTAATGCTGGAAGCAATATGAGTAGACTCCCCAGACTTAATATCATGAACAACCGGTAGCTTTGATATTCAGCTGACATTGTGATAAAAATATTTTCCATAAGACGGTGTGGGTTGACCAAATCTAAGTGAAAGAATAGTCTTATTGAGTGATTGCAAATGGATCTATTCCATGGTAGTTAGTAGCAAGTATATATTATTGGTTTTATTTTTAAAAAAAGTATAATTATTATAATTCTAGATTATTCATATGTAAAGGAGAAAAAATTGTATAGAAGTTATTAATTCTTTTAAAAATTTAAGCTTTGTCTCTAAATTAATTGTTCTTGTGGCCTTCTGCGTTTAACATTTAATATATCTCTTACAATAACGGAGATTTTCATATTATTTATTCCTTGAAAGTTTAGTACTGATTAGCTTTATGACTTGGAGAAAATAATCATACAGTGCCTTCACATGAAACTGAAAGTATTTAGTATTGATTTCTAGTATTAAAATTAATTATTGTAAGTTCCAGTAATGTTTTATGAGCTGTTGATTAAATCATAAATACTCTGTTAGCGCTGGTATTTTCTCCGCTTATTGTATTTAATAATTTAGAGTGTATGTTGTTATTGCTAAAGTATACAACTGCATGTGGCTGTGATTAATTTGAATATCTTATATCATCAAATTCTCTTTAAAAAATTAATCAGCTCTAATGAAATCTAAATAATATGAATTTACTAATCAACCTATGAACGAATATCTTAATTATATCTCTCGAATAATGCTATCTTTGGCTTTGAAAACTATAATTTATCATTGTATTAATTCGTTTTGTATTCGGCTGTGCATCATTAGATAGTTTTTCCAATAAATATTTTTTTCTTATTTTATGCTAATTCCATTTTAAAAAGTCTATTTGAAAATGAAAATTATTCATGTCATTTCTGTCTATTTTTTCATCTGTCCTATATCTTAAGGCAACTTGCATTTTTCGGTTTTCTCTCTTAAATGATTCTTTATAAAACAACACACTCTTATCATTTAGGAAATTATCCTGTGAATTAATAGCTTGTTTAAATGAAATATATTTATTAATTAAAAAACCTTTTATCTATTTATAGTTATTTATATATTAAAGATTGGACAAAGTCTACACACTTTTAGCGTCTATGTTAAGTTTACTCTAAGTACATCCTCTCCATAGCAATTCTATCTATTGTAGGAATACATTCGAATTTGTGAAATTAATTTAAATTATTTCAATTATAAATCAAAATCTTGGCAGTTAAAGTTGGCCAATTCAAACGATTTTGGGCTTATTCGATAGAGAATTCAAAATTAGCTGGACTTTACTATTGGCGGTACTATTTTATTGCATCCCTGGAACGAGATAACTTCACTTTAATGTGAGTGTATAATTTAATGAATTTAGACGAGTTTAATTAAAGTTGAGTTATCTCGTTCCAGGGATGCAATAAAATAGTACCGCCAAAAGTAAAGTCCAGCTAATTTTGAATTCTCTATCAAACGAGCCCAAGATCGTTTAAATTGGACAACTTTAACTGCCAAGATTTTGATTTATTATTAATTTAGTTTAAATAATTTCCCAATTTCGAATGTATTCCTACAATAATATTTATAACTGCCTCTAAATCTCATCAATGACTAAATAAGCACCCTTAATTCGTGCATAACCCTCTACCACAGTGAATTTATCAGCTTCTGCTTAAAAAATATTCAATGCTTATTTAGCATGAAATTCATTGAAAATGCTTATCATGTGTCTAATTTTATAGCCCCTTGCTTTCCTCTATAAATATTTCCCATTATTCTTATAAATATAAACATTATATGATATCTAATATATATATATAAGAAATAATATAGTAACTTCTTTCGTTAATTAGCAAGTTTGCTATACAAAATCCAGGTGAACAGATTATTAGTTTTATTTGATTGTTATATGGTTTTAATCTTCTTAGTCTAAATCCATTAATATTCCATTTCTTGAAAATCTTAATATTTATTTATATTTATTATGTTATCTTCAACTTTTCTTTAATATTTAATATCATAATAATTAACAACTATACATTTATAATTACCAAATAAACTTTTCTCTTTTCTTCTTGTAAAGAAACTGAGACTCTTAATTCAAATCACTGAGCAAATAATCGATGCAATGAGTGTCAATGTACAGCTCACATACATTTGGGTCTTTATTCCTTCCATAGTCAGGAATTTATCGTCTTTTGCGAAATATTTGTCGCTAACTATTTTTATTATAGTATCATCTTTTAATTCATTAAATTAAATAATAATATATAATTAATACTTCTTATTTGTAAATAATATGTAAAGTAATTGAATGACTATCTTTAACTGTTTTTGGCGGTAAGTTGTTCATCTCATTTTTAAACTCTAGCTTCCTTTATTCTAGGCATATTCAATTTGAAGCTCTCGATAGTTTAGTGAAAAGCAGGTCCCGTTTTTAGTTCATCACTCAGTACATTTAAGATTATTTAAGTGGATTTGCTGATTATAAATATTTCATACTTATATGATATGAGTTTGTTCCTATAAATTTTAAGTATATATAGAGACTACTAATAGATATTAATCTAGTTAGATTATTCTGTTTGTTAATGGTGATTAATTCTGTTAGCTAGAGCCTAGAGAGTTTGTTGCATTAACTTGCCAAGTTATTTGTCATCTGCAAATGCTAGTATCTTACTATTTGTTAATCTATGAATAAATACATTCAAAATGAATTGATTATTCTATTACTTAAATTTTATTAACTAGCTAGAAGACATTCTTTAAGATCCATAAACACATAGAGGTTCTTAAGTTTAATAATTTGTTTAGTATTAAAATTCATATGTTGCTTCTATGCTGTGGTCCTCTGTGATCAATAGCCGTCATTAATTGATGAATGGACTTGTTCTTTAGGAGCAGGAGTCATCAGATCTGCTTGCTTTTTATCCATCATCACAACACTTTTACTTCTAGGTAACCTTAAAAGGAATTATTTATTTATTTAATTTAAATTCGTAGATATATCATTGTTGAGGTAAATTAAAATTAATAAATTAACAATTTAAAAGAAAACATGAAATCAATCACATCTGTATTTTTGATTCTATTTTATTTTAATGTTTGATAAAAGCAAAACAAATAAAAGCTACATTTTATGAATTCATACATTTTTAATAATAAATTATTGCTTAATTCAAATTAATATTGGGTCTGCATATTTCTAATAAGATTTCTTTGCTATATATTTTCTAATAAGACATATTTAATCCATTAATTGTAAAAATGAAATAAAGCAATAATAAATATCAATTTAATTTGGAAATGGATACCTATCAAAGAGTGGCTCATCTCCCCGTAGAGTGATAATAGCTTCTTTGGCTAAGCTATTTGCAAGTTTCATTAAATAAAACTATAAAACTTAAGGGCTATTTGATTTTATAAATCTATCTCAATAAGATGTAATTATTATATCAAAATAAGAAATACTAGAATAATAATGAGTAACTCCATTAGTAGGCAACGATTACAATTATTTTAACAGAGTTATAAGAAACAATTGGCCCCCAGAGAATATTTGAATTACGAATCTGACAAGGAACTACCACGTAATAAAACCAAGTTCAAGGAATTAAAGATACTATTGAAAACTACACAGATATAGAATTTGCTGGATGAAATTAAAGAAAAGCACAAACACTTAGACAGTAGAGGATGCACTTAGGAAGGAATATAGAATCAAAGTAGAAGGCAACAATGCTCCAGAGTTGTTAGATAGTTTCAACAAACTAAAGAGTGAAAGCTTATTGATGCATAAATTAAAAGTAGATGGCTTTTAAAATTCGTCCTCTGCTTAATATAAACATACTTTAATATAATAAAAATTAAATTCTTAAAATTGAGGATACACTGCATATATCTTAGATGCATGCAATTCCAGTACTGGTCAATAAGCGTTTAGCAATTGTTTTGGAAGAGACTTGAGGTGGGAAATCACTTGCTTTAATTTCTCCAATGCCACATCTATTGAAAATGAAATTTACCATAGAGATGACATGGTGTCACTTGCTAGTGAACTCTCTATCTAGCTACCCATAAATTTATTAAAATCTCTAATTAAGAATACTTAACTAAGAAGCTACTTTATATTTAAAATTTAGCCTTACAATGAATTCTTGTGTTCAGTTCGATTTGGAATCGCAATTTATCTCTTTGAGTCAGAAGCTTTTGAAAAAGTTATCAGAAATTCTTTATTGCTCGTATTTTTGATTATCAAATGAGATCTTTTTTCCTTTTAATTTTAAGTTTAGTTATTATTAACTGACTTAATTGTATAATATGTAACTATAAATTTGAAGATGGCTGAATTTTTTTCAACAATTTAAATTGAAAATTTTTGAATTTGAAGTTGCAATTATAGCTGATTAGATTCTTGAATTATATATTTATATTTTCATTATATTTTTTACATATGTTATTATATTCATTGTTTAATCTAATTATAGTGCGATATTAATTATCTATTTGAATTGGGATTCTTGAAGCTAGCAGATTAAATCAAATAGCAATAAAACGAATAATAAAAAGTGTCAAAAGTTTTATTCTCTGCCATGCATACAATTATAATCACTTTATTCATGGCAATGAATCTTATTTTAAATGGTTAAAATATAAAATTACTAATTATATAGTTAAATTATTTTTATATGTTATTTAATCTATCACCAAAACTGTTATTTTTAATTAGATAAATAGTGAATTTAAGATCCTATAAAGATCTAAATAGCCATAAAATATGCTTCAAACTAGCTAATTGATCTGCAGATTTAATATTGGGTGATGAGCAGAGCAAATTGCAAACTTTGAGAGAACAACTGGGTGAAGGAATAGTTTTCCCAATGTTTCTTTGTACAGTTTATACACAGAACCAAAGAACTTTGTCATGAATTGATCTTTAAATAAAGTGTTTATATTTACCTTAAGAATTTAATATAATATAATGAAATATTATTAATATAAGGAATTTGAAAATAATACAATGTAATGATATGCTTTATGATGGATTAAAAGTTAATGATATACAAACTGATAAAAAGAAATAGAAACAGATTTAATACTATTTTAGAAAATTTTTTAAAATTCATTCAAAGGGTTATAATAAATTTTAGTAGTTGTAAGTAAATAACTTTAGGTAAATTAAAAAGATGAAAAAAACACATTGAGTAAAACTAGATAGCAGTTTCTGAAATATAATAATTCGAAGAGTGATGCCTCACATCGCGGTTCTCCGCAATTCAATCCTGATCTTTAGTCTCTGCTTCCTCTGTCACCTGCTTGGTCTATCTTCTCTTTTCATCTTCTATGTTCTGCTATTACTACACTTTATAATCGAGGTCGTTCATGTTTGATTCGATCTCCGTTTTCAGGTTTAATCTGGGTTTCTACCCTTGGTGATATTCCTGGTCGATCCCTATAAATGCAGTTTTCTAACTCGTTTAAGTTCTTACTGTTGCTTCTGTTGAGGTCTTTCTCATACCTTTCATACTCTTGCTCCAGTTCTTCTCCTCTCTCTTGGTCCATTGGCTTGTACATTCTCTTCTATGTGAATTACTATTCCAATATCTCGAATATCTTCCACTGAATTTTGATTCCTCCATCATGTCCTTAGTTGTTTAGTTTTTTCTTATTATTTTAATTTAAATATTTGTATTATAATTCTCAGATTTTACTTCCTTATTTACTCAAGATTCTATACTCTATTGTGGATATTCATTTCGTTGAAATCATTTCATTTTTTCATCAAATTCTACTTCTCTTTTCTTGACATACACCACTTAAAATGTTTTTTTACTGGTTAGTAGTACTGGTACTGTGTGACTCTAATTATCTTATTCTATTGTCCAGCCAGACGATGTTCGTGATAATCTCTATTCAGGTGCTGCTTTACAAGTCAATGATTCTCTTTTCCCTTATTTGTTTAGAAAACCTTGTAGGATCACTAGCTGCATTTAATAGGATGCAGCTTCTGAGGTGATGATTTTATACAAACACTTTGTGTAAGTTACAGTAGTGAATCAAGCCTTATGTTGCAATAGTTCTTCCCTAACTGATGGCCTCATTATGTCCATTACATTTTTAGTCATAAATAGTTTCTTTCTTCTTTGCATGACTTCCCCTTTTTATTTGAGTATCTCTGGAGCTCTTTTTATTTTCGCGAAATCTGTCAGATCCGCTTTTATCTTTTTTTATGTATTCTGAACTAGCTCTTGGATTATTTCATTTGTGTTGGTGTCTTTTAGCTGGGTGAAATTCCATAATATTTTGTTTGGAATATCCTTTGATGTCTTAAATGCAATACTTTTGAGCTGGAGTTCCATCTTCTCTATTTCGCTGATCTTCACATATTAGGCTACCATTATTGTTTCTCCTACAGTTGGAATGCTTGATTTGGTCACATTTTGATAGAACTCAGTTTTTTGTTTTATTTCGTTCTATGAGCTTTTCAAAAATTATTTAGTGCTTAAACAGATGTTCATTGATAGATACTTCGCTTGCTGAACCTTACAGATTCCCTCAATTTGCATGATTTTTTCAAACTTCTTCGCATCACTTATAAACACTGTCTTTTTCCTGTTCAGTTTTAAATTGTGGGATATTTCCAATCCCTTAAAGCATTCTAGGACTCTATTGAATTGTTCATGATCACTGATGTTAATTAAAATTTCATCTGAAAAGCAATTAATTTGCCTTATTTAATCAAGCTCATCAGTTCTAGTTGAGAATAGAGTGCGTCCTATAGGTAAATATTGAATTACATAGATGATAATCTACTACCTTGGACTACTCCTTATTGTGTCTAGATCTCAGCGCCCTAAACTTTTATTTTGTTGTTTTAGTATAGAGTCTCAATTAACTTTTCTGGTGTGGTATCATTCTCATTGATTGCTTTTCTTTTTCAGAATTTCTATAATATTGTCTTTCAAACTGAGTCGTATGCTTTCAGTAGATCCACTAGTAAGTAAGCTTCTCTTTTGTTACTCTTCCTTCTTGACGTTTTTATGTGTTCCAGAAGTCTCATTAAATTAATGTGGGTGTTTTGTTTTTTTTTAAATCCATTTTGATAATTTCCAGTTTTCAAAAATTCACTCTTGTTATTTTAGCTCTTGTTTATGATAACTTTTTCAACGATTTTAGTCAAATGCGAGTTGATTACTATTGGCTTAGTATTTGGCACCTCCGGGTACAAATTTCCTTAGCTTTTACTTAGTAAGATTAGCCTGCTTTCTTTGATATACTGTGGAATTGTTGCTGTGTTTAACCATTCTGCTATTTTCTGGCAAACTGTTTGTAGAATTCTTTCTGACTGACCACGATTTTTTCCTCAAATTTGTCTGAACCTATAGCTTTGTTGAAGTTGCATTCTTTGATACTCTTGTCAACATCTAGTTCATTTCAAAACTTTCCCAACTCTTGTTCATTAGTCATAATTATATCTGCTTTTTGCACTAATTGTGAGTTTACATTCTTGCTATCTTTAAACAATTGGTTATAAAATTCTAATATGTGTCTTTTTTTTGAAGATTCTCCCATTTCTTCTCTCCTCATTTATTGTGATTCCTCTTATTGGTTACGATTGCTTTTGACTCTTGGTAAATCTTTTACTTGATAAAAGAAACTAAAGCATTTTTGAATTGGTTAGACAAGCTTCTTTAGCGTTAATTATCTCCCTTCCTCTGTAAATGACCTCCAAGATTACTTTCTTATATCGGATATCCTCAGATTTTTCTCTTTATCTGATAATTTCAAATCATTTTCTTAAAACTTTAACTTGAGTTTCACTTGCAATAATTTATGGTTCGTTAATCTTAGTTGGCTTGTTTCCCAACTGTTAGTCTCAACGTTAGAAAATATTTGGTCTAATTGGTTTCCTCTTTTATGAGTTTCTACTCCTTGTGGAATAGATTCCTTCAGCCCTTCTTTGTTGAGTCTCTAACTTCAATCTTTTAGGTGATAGTTGAAGTCGCCCATTACTATTATTCTCTACTTATTATTACATTTTTGCTTTAATGATTTAATCATGTAAATGAGTCTATTTTAAGTTTCTTTCACCTCTTTCTTCCAATACGGTGGAATTTATACCGTAAATATGTGTAGCGGGAACCCTCTTACGTTCAGTATTGTCCAAGCTATGTACTACCACAGTGTTTTTATTGTTTACATGCGAAAGATACCATTTTTAAGCACCAGAACTCCTCCATTTCTATCTAGATGAGTCTGTGCTATGCTTTTACTATTTAATCTTATTATTTTCTGTAGTCTCGTTTCCACGAGCCCGATAAAGTCGGGCGTTTATTAATATTTCTCTCAGGAGTTCATTTTATTTTAATTTTGAATTCAGTCCTCTGACGTTTTACAGGCAAATGTTAAGCTCAAAAGATTATGATGTCAATTGTTTCTAGTTGTTTATAGTTTCTTCTCTTCTCATTGTTCTTTTATTTTCCGCGACTGTTCTTCTAACCTATCCTTCAGCTTCTCTTTGAGGTTAGTAAAAATGAACATGACAGCGATTATCCTACCGGATGCTGAATTTGTTCAAATTTTTAAAGTTTTAATGATTGACAAAATTCTATAGGTTGTCTTATTGCTAAACTTCTGACATTTTATTTGAACGTTCAAAATAGTCTTTCAACGTGTTTTGGCTATTTGTCTTGGATGTCTCATTTATCTCTTCCTTTGGCAGGCACACTGGTAGCTTTCTTCTTTCGTTCCCATTCTATTTTCGCTTCTCAATCTTGACCCCGCGTTTTTCTTTTTATTTTAATTTATTATAAATTTTACTTATAATATTTAAAAATTGAAATGAAAGAAAATCAAAATCATTCAGGTTTGTGATGTTTGTATTATATCTAAACAGAAGAATTAAATAAACCTGGAGAATAAAACACAACTATAATTGATATAAAAAATTTAGATATTTTATTCTGATTTTATATATATATATATATATAAGTTAGTTAATCTTATTAAATTCTATGTTACATACATATTGATAGAGAGTAGAAATTGTAATTGTGTATCTATAGGAAGTTCATTTAAAGGCATTTTATGTAAAGCGAATAAGTCGAAATAATAATGACTGTATATTTAAAATACAGATATATAACGAAAGTTTCGATTGCATCAACTCTTGAATAATCTTAAAACCTCATTTTTCTTCGTTATCTTCTTCAACATCATCATCCTACTTTACTGTTGGTGAAATACTAAAAACCAGTCACTTTGAGTCATTGATCTCCAATGCGTCGACAGAGCCAGAGATGCTGTAGATGCAACCTTGTCAATCTCTCTATTTAACCGTGTCTTGCTAGAGATGATGTTACCCTTAGAGATTCTATTATGATAAGCAAAATTAAAAAAAAATAAAGATGTTCGCACAAAGGCATAATTGTTCCAAAAAATATATATATTTTTACAAATTCCTGCACTTTCATAAAACAGTTTGGCAACGTGATTTGGCACCTTCCAAGGGAAGGCAGACACGTGTATTCTGGATTTCCAAGGTACGGCACTCAAAATTGCGTTATTTTACTTCGTGATGGAGCATTGGCTTTTCAGCACTTATCTTAAAATAATCATCTTTTTTTAATAAACTTATTAATACCAAGTGTAATAAACACATAATATTATTTTATACTAAGCCCAAAAAAAGTGATATTAATCGACTCCGATAAAATTTTATCAAGTTTATTGAAATAGATTTTTATTGCAAAATTTAACATAGATTAATTTTATATGTTTCAATTTTAAAAGATTGTAAATATATATATTATAATCATAAGAATTATTTTTGAGAAAAATTTAGAATTGAATAATATCAAAATTCATTAATTTTATGATTCTATAAAATTTGGATTATTTAGTTTGAAGTAGGAATTTAGATTGAGTTCCCTTTAACCAAAATGTACAAAATGTCATTAAAGTTAGTCATTGAACCAGAATCAATCAGCTCTTATGCAAGTTGAGAAACAGACTTGAGATTATCTATGACTTCTTAAAATTTTTCACCAGCTAGCTGATGCAATATTATGGCAAGTATGGAGTAGTTATCTCTCCAAGCCTCTGCATATATTGACCCCATGAGGTTAGCCCCATTAATGTAGGGACATGAATTCGAGTCCGTTTAAAAAGTTTAGGTCTCTTAAATTTGTGCTCTCGAAAAGTTACTGATTGTACAATAGGAGTTATCATCAAGATTGACTTTGATGTTTTGAAGTTTTAAGTAAAGATGTACAACATTTTATTCATGAAGCTTGGCTATTGCAATAACTGCACTAACTATGCATCTCCATGTAACCACTCTACGATGCTGGAGATTTAGCAGATCTCCCAAGTTGAAATCATAACTCTTAAGCCAAATCAGCAAGTAAGTAGGGCTAAAATAAATCTTGGTAATGGAGTCTAGTTGCTTATTATTGTGCTCCTTTAAATTAATAAGCATGGTAATGTCTCGTTAAGCCCTATCTCGATAAAGTGCATCTTATTTTAAGCTCCCTATGTAGTGTAAAGACAAGTGGTTGTATGTGAGAGAAGATCTGCTCTAAATTAATTCTTCAATTGATTCAATTAGAAAATCCTCTAATTTGGACTTCTGTTCAATTGTTTCCTTAAAATTTTGATAGTTTTTTAAGGCTACTTAAGGTTTTATTTAATCGTAAATCACCTATTGCTATTAAGAACCCAATTAATTTTTATTAGAGTGACCTTCTTTTAAATGATCGAAATTAGGGTTGAGAAATTTAGGTTCCGGTTATTTGAGTTACTCATTTTAATTGGGTGCCCCATCGTTATCAGATTGTGGTCTTCTCAATTGCTTAGTTTTTGTTTGTTTCAGATCCAAATTATATAATTACGAGATAACCTATAATTGAAAATTAAGCTTTTAAGGACCTTATAATTTACGAAGGGAGGGTGCTCTGATTCAAGAAGGTCTGTATCCGAATGAACAATTTGGTGCCTCTTTAGTTATGCAGTTGGGTATCTGCCATTAAACTTTAGCTAGCAAACTTTAAAGGAGTATCCGTCCTTTGATTTTAAATGAGCAAACTTTCCCTGCTTTCTAGAATGAGTTTTGATGTGCCTTGAGTATTATTTCTTAGTAAACATTTTGTCGCAAACTGTCATTTAAATGTTGAATGAAAAATCAAATTGCCAGACTTTCCAATGCTTGATCTCTACTTTTGCTTGATTTCTTCTAATTAGTTAAGGTTTTTAGGAAAAATTGATTTACATTTTGTACTTACTATTTTCTATAGTACAGCTTGAATGCTTGACTACTGATGACGAGTAGTCATTCTCCGAATTTATACTGCTTAATGAGGACATGCTATAATTGACGCCTTTTAAATTAAGTTCCAATTACAATTAAATAACTTTATTAATAAAATTATTAATAGTCACAATTTTGTTATCATAATAACACTTAGTTATTATACCTAGTTACTTAAAATAGTTGAAATAAATTATGGTATGGGGGACCCAAATTTATGAAAAATAAAAGAACACAAATTTCAAGATTTCAATATAAACTTTAAAACCCAGAGAACTATCATTTCAAACCCTTTTGTCCTAATTTTGTCCTGACAGGACATT
>ARYC01005507.1:0-24841 GCA_000711775.1 Oxytricha trifallax | reverse complement strand
ATAATGATTCTGTCATTTAGACCTCGCTGAACACGAATATAAAATCAGAATTGATAAATCTTCAAAACGCGCAAAGATAAAAGAAAAATAAGCAATTTTCTTATATAACCCTTTGCTCTTAATTTTTGGGGTTTTGATGACCTCAAAAGATGGTCAGGGAAATTCAAGAGATAACCTGGAATTAAGCAAATCCACTAAATTTAGGCTCCTGAGAAAGAGTGCGACACTGGAACACCAGATATATAGTCATTTTCAAAAGTTATAGGGGGGTCATTTTGTCCATTTTTGGGTTTTCAAAATTTTTCCAGGGCCGAACCTTTCCCCGGCTAAATACAACTTCCATTTAATATTTCCCAAAAACACCCGAATATAATGATTCTGGTCATTTAGACCTCGCTGAACACGAATATAAAATCTGAATTGATTTATCTTCAAAACGTGCAAAGATATAAGCAATTTTCAGCGATTTCCTTATATAACCCTTAGCCCTTCATTTTTAGGTTTTTGAGGACCTCAAAAGATGGCCACCGAAATTCATGAGATGACCTGGAATTAAGCAAATCCACTAAATTTGGGCTCCTGAGCAAGAGTAAGACACTGGAACACCAGTATATAGTCATTTTCAAAAGTTATAGGGGGGTCATTTTGTCCATTTTTGGGTTTTTCAAAAATGTGTCCAGGGCCAAACCTTTCCCCGGCAAAATACAACTTCCATTTTATATTTCCCAAAAACACCTGAATATAATGATTCTGGTCATTTAGAACTCGCTGAACACGAATATAAAATCAGAATTGATTTATCTTCAAAACGCGCAAAGATATAAGCAAAATAAGCAATTTTCAGCAATTTCCTTATATAACCCTTAGCCCTTCATTTTTGGGTTTTTGAGGAACTCAAAAGATGGTCACGGAAATTCATGAGATGACCTGGAATTAAGCAAATCCACTAAATTTGGGCTCCTGAGCAAGAGTGTGACACTGGAACACCAGATATATAGTCATTTTCAAAAGTTATAGGGGGGTCATTTTGTCCATTTTTGGGTTTTCTAAAATTTGTCCAGGGCCGAACCTTTCCCCGGCAAAATACAACTTCCATTTTATATTTCCCAAAAACACCCGAATATAATGATTCTGGTCATTTAGACCTCGCTGAACACGAATATAAAATCAGAATTAATTTATCTTCAAAACGCGCAAAGATATAAGCAAAATAAGCAATTTTCAGCAATTTTCTTATGTAACCCTTTGTTTAAATAATTTATTCTGTAAATGCAAAGGTTGGCTGCAAAAATAATTTAATTTCGTATGATAATCGAGTAATGAATCTATCATTATATTGCATTTTATAACAATAATTTTATACTAAGAGCATGAGAGGAATGTATTTATAGAATATAGTATTTCCTTGAACAACTATTAATTAATTATAAAGCGAATTAAGCTATTTAAGAGCAAACATACAAAATTAATCAACAATTTGAATAAATGTATAGTATAGATAATGCAGGATTAAGTCTTAATTTCTCCGTTTTTTAGTGATCTTGCACATTATAGTTCTAGAGAGATTGTCGATACTTCTTAGAGATCGGTGCTCATTAGAACTCTTATCTTACAGGCAACAAAAGTAGCTGATCAAATTGTTCTTAAGTTGCAATCTCAGGCACATGTCCATTTAAATCAGCGATCTCAGTAATCACTGAGGAGGCAAAACCTCCATTTTCTTCTTTTAATTTTTAATTAGTTTTATGATTTTTATTAAATTAATTAGGTTGATTAAGACTTTTTAAGTTTTAATGCTTTCAGAATAGTTATTAATTTAATCGTTTTACTTTATAGAGAAACTTAATTAAAAATGTCTGATTTAACTTTTTATTAAAAATTGTTAATTAAAGCTCAACCTAATTAATTTAATAAAAATCATAAAACTAATTAAAAATTAAAAGAAGAAAATGGAGGTTTGGCCTCCTTAGTGATTACTGAGATCGCTGACTTAAATGGAGATGTGCCTGATATTGCAACTTAAGAACAATATGATCAGCTACTTTTGTTGCCTGTAAGATAAGAGTTCCAATAAGGACCGATCTCTAAGAAGTATCGACAATCTCTCTAGAACTATGATGTGCAAGATCACTAAAAATCGAAGAAATTAAGACTTAATCCTGCATATTATCTATACTATACATTTATTCAAATTGTTGATTAATTTTGTATTTTTGCTCTTAAATAGCTTAATTCGCTTTAATTATATGTTCAATTTTTAAAAATCTCCTTGATATCTAAAATAAAAATGCTTGCCGTCATAAGCACTCTAATCGGAAGAGGGATTCATAATATGAGTGTCTTATCAAGTTTATATTAGGCTTGGCTTTTATTTCTAAGGTATTAAGATGATGACTCTTATTTAGGTTCATTGACACTAATTGTAAATTACATTGAATTTAAAGGGCAGTGTCCCAGAACACAAGCTCGAGAGATGAAATTTATATATTATTTCCATATCATTTGATGATGCTATGGGGAATACTGCGTATATAAGTGAATTATCTTCTGTTTTCTAAGAAAAACTTTTCCAGGATTATAACAATAAGACATTATTATTTGACAAGTAAGCTATATATTGTCTTAGGGATGCATTTTTACAAAACAATCAAGTGAAGTGATGCAACTTTTCATTAGAACATGAAATATATTATACTGTTGATATCCAAAACATTTCTTGCAAAAATTTAATCTTTCAGGGTTATTTTGAGTTAATTATTTGGACAGAAAAATTATATTATGCACTAAGTCATCTAATTTTATAAGACAATTTACTAACCTGGTTTGCTCTCTTCTAAGTTAATATATTTTTTTATATGTTGCGGAATACCTTTCTTATCAAGTATTTTCTTCACTTTATAATGATTGTTTTGCCATACATAATAATCCTATTCCCTTTGATTTACCTTTATATAATTCTAGTCTAGATTAATATCTTAGATCTTGTGGTATTTTTTATTGATCCCTATTATGTTATTTTTTCAGTGATAATGAATTTTATTTATTCATTACCATTTTTAATATTTTTTATTGTATTTTAGTTGCCTTTTAGTCCCGTGCAAGTTGATTGCAATAGTAAAAGTTCTATAATAAATTCTTAATCCAGACATTTACACATGTCTTTGATGCAGCAAATTCTATAATTTTAAGAATTAAGCATAATCGTATAACACTTTAATATACGGTTGGTTTTCTATTGATTTTTATATTCTCAATTTATAGTTGTTTAGATTCCGAAATAAAATAAGAACTTCTATACACAAGATGACTGTGATCTAAAATATCAAATATCTCTTGAAATTTGTTGTTTAAACCATAATTATTTTCACTGTTTCATCCTCTTCTCTTTAATTCATGGGTAAACTTACACCAATGAGAGAATAGTAGTATAGATAATGGAATCTATGAATTCCTTAATTAGGTGGTAGTTAGAACGAATTGGTTTTGCAATAGTGCGATTTTCATTTCTCTATACTAAAAGCCATATTAATTAATCAGTCAAAATAGTAAAAATATCGCGATATAAAAATAGTTAAATACAAATAAATTTATAATATACTTACTAGTAATATTCTTAATATTTTATATAAGACATTAGATTTTTATTCATAAAACAATATTAGATGTTTAAGAATATAAATTTTTACAATTATTTATTTTTGCAAGTTAATCATATGTTTTAGTTAGTTAGTTAGTAAGTAACTTGAGGTAAATTAAAATGCAAGAAATACAGCTACTTCGTATTTATATAGATGTGGTTACTGAGAATTCTTCTGAACTTTATTATAATTCTCAGATTTCACATCTAAATATACTCTTGGAGTTTCATTCATTTGAATGTTCATGAAGATTGAACTTATTGTAATTTCTCTTCGTCATATTCAATTTCCTTTTTCTTGACATAGGTTATTCTAAACGTTCTCTTTACAGGTTGATAGTATTCGTGATGTTCCAGTTTTCTTATTCTCTGCTCTAGCCACATCATATTAGAGATAATTTCAATTTGAGTATGACTTTCCATAACAACTAATCTGTTATCTCTTATTTATTTAGAGAATCTTGTTAGGGTCTCCACCAATGTTGATGAGAATGCAGTTCTTTAAGTGGTTGTAGTCAACTATGACTTTGTGAATATTACAATAATGACTCATGCCGTAATAAACTATTGTCCTGCCCTGACTTAAGGCCATCATTGTATCCATCATATTCTTTGTTATGAATAGTTTCCTCTTTTTCTACAAAGCTTTCCATTTTCTTTTATTTCCTCTGGAGCTTCTTTCTTTTTAGCAAACTGTCTTATATCCACTCTTATCATTTTGAGGTTTTTCTAGACTAATTCTTGAATAATTTCACTAGTATTTGTTTCTTTGAGTTAAGTGACATTTCTTAATAATTTGTTGGGTGTGTCTCTCAAAGTTTTGAATGCAATTCTCTTGAGCTGCAGCTCCATTTTCTCTAACTTGCTTACTTTGACATATTGAGCTGCTACAAGAGGGGTGTATTTGTAGATAAGTAACGATCTAATTTATGCCATCATTATAGTGTCATAAATTTTTGGATTATTGGATTTTGTAAGTTTTTAGTAAAATGCAGTTTTTTATTTAAGTTCCTCCCAAGTATTCCTAAGAAGCTGTTAAGTGTTCAAGCAAATGTTTAATCCCAGGTACTTAGCTTCTTTTACTTTATGATTTCCCTCAATTTGGAATACATTTTCAAATTTCTTAGCATCACTTAAGAATACTGTCTTTTTCTAGTTCAGTTTCAGATTGTGTGAACATTCTAGTTTTCTGAAACATTCCAGCAATCTTTTAAACTGTTTCTGATCGTTGATGTTTATTAGTAAATCATCCGCAAATGCTATTAATATGCCTTATTTTATCAGAGATAAAAGCTCTGGTTGAGAGTAAAGGGCATCTAATAAGTAGATATTAAATAACATTGGGGAAAATCTGCTTCCCTGAGTTACCCATTGTTGAGTTGTTATTTCTTGCCCTTCCTATTTTATCTAGTTTCTTGTACAGTTCCTCGATTAGGGCTACTGTTGTAGTATCACTTTCACTTTTAACTCTGCTCCTCAGGATTATCATTAGTTTGTCTTTCCAGACTGAGTCATATGCCTTCTATAAATCTACCAATAGGTAAGCTTTCCTACTACTCCTCTTCTTTCTCGACTATTTTATGTGCTCTAATAGTGTTATTAGGTTGATGTGTGTACTCTTGTTCTCCTTGAACCCATTCTGGTTACTACCAGTAAAGAGTAAATGGCTCTTGCTCTCTTATATTTTGCTGATGATTACTTTCTCCACTATCTTGCTTAGATGTGAATTTATCACAATAGCTCTGGTGTTAGATATCTCTGGGTATAGATCGCCTTGACTTTTACTCAGTAGAATTAATCTCCCTTCTTTGATGTATTCAGGTATTCTTGCTGTGTTGAGCCAATCTGCTCTTTTATTACTTACTGTCTTAAATATATTTTCTGATTTCATTATTATTTTTCTATCGAAGCCATCTGGACCCATGGCTTTGTTAAAGTTGCACTCCTTAATGCTCTTCTCGACATCCATGCTCTAACAAAATAATTTTTATTTTCTTCGTCAGTCATGACCATGTCTTATTTCGTCCTAGGCTCAGGCTTTTCTATTCTGTTGTCTTTGAATAACTAATTGTAGAGTTCTACTACTTTCCTTTTTGTTTATTCTCTCAATTCAACTCTTTCTTCTAGTATTGTCAATCAACCCTTTGATCGGTTGAGATTATTTTTGGCTCTTTTTGAGTCTCTTTTCTAGATAGAAGAACTCTTTCAGATTATTTCTATCCAGGCAATGTTCCATGTCTCTAATAGCATCTCCCCACTATAACTTAGTGTCTTGGAACACGTTCTTGATATTTCCTACTCTATTTTAAATTGCCCATTATGGGGGTTGTTGATACCAGTTCTTTCCCCTATGATGCTTTTCTAGTTTTTCTTAGAAGCATTTTTGAATTGGATGTTCAAGGTCATCTCCTGTTAGTTCTCCTCCCTCTTCAATGAATGCCTTCCAGCATTGTTTCCTAATATCCTAAATTCTTATATTTCTCTCCTTGTGTGAACTTAAAATTATTGTCTTAGTATTTAATTCTCAGCTTTACTAGTAACATTTTGTGGTCGGTTAGTCTAAGTTGATAAGTTTCCCAACTAATTGTTTCTACGTTAGAAAATATTTGATGAAGTTAGCTTCCTTTTTTATGAGTTTCCACTCCTTGTGAATAGATTCTTTGAGTCACTCCTTATTGAGTCTCTTGCTTGGCTCTTTAATATGAAAATTGAAGTCCCCCATGACTATTATTCTTTATCTTTAACACTTTTGTTTTAGAGATTTTATCATATATATATATATATATATATATATATATATATATATATATATCAGTTTGTTTTGTAATTCTTTTACTACATCGTTGCAGTAAGGGGATATGTACTGTGATAATATGAAGTGGGTAGCCTCCCACATTCAATATTGTCCACGCTACGAATTATCTGAGAGTTTTGATGGTCTTCATGTTGAATTTCCCGTTGTTTAATACTAGAACTCCACCATTTCTCGCAAGTTAGGTTTGAGCAATGTTCTTGTTGCTGATTCCAACTAATCTCTGAAGTCTCGTTTCGACGAGCCTAATGAAGTCTGGTTATCTCTCTTCTATTTCTCTCATCATTTGATCTTGCTTGAGTTTTGAGTTTATTCCTCTTACATTTTAAAGGCATATACTTAGATCGATTCATTGTGCCGAGATCTATCTTTTATTGTTAATCATTGTTGATGTTCTTTTGCTCCTTTAGTCCTCGGCAAATCTCTCAATTCTCCTAGCCCAACCTTCAACTTCTCTTACTGGTTGATAGAAATGAGGTTATCGGTTGTTGTTCAATTTTATACTGAACTTGTCTAATGTTTTTATATTTTTATTTGGAACTTAGACTTTTGAACTTTCAAAGTAGTCCTTCATCGATGTTTGGCTATTCGGTTTGGATGTCTCTTCTTCTTTTTCCATGAAAACTGGCAATTTCCTTCGGCCTCCTGACTGTTCCCGTTTTACTTCCATCTAGTCCCCGCTCTTTTCCATTTCTTTTTAATTATTTTTTTTAATCATATGTTCTATATTAATATTTTTTAATTAAATCTGAAAATTTTAATTTATTATTAGCAATAGAAATGAAGATTTTTTTTATTTAAAATTTAACTAAATTTATTCCTAATATTATAAATGAGCATTTTTAAAATAATATACTTTTAAAATCTTAAATACAATATTTTTATAGTATAAAATAAGTTATTTACCTATATTAAATTGAAATGAGTGTATTTGTATTAATTATATGGTAAATACATATTTAATTAAAATTATAAATCAAAATATTGAGATATTAATTTATATAAATTAATTTAATAAGAAATAGGATTAAGTGAAAAAATATAAAATTTACCATTTAAGCTCATTTTAAATATAATTATAAAAATCAAATAATTATTTAAAATTATTTTAAAATTATTTGAAAAATGTTTATTTACAATTTTAATAATTTAAAAAATAAACATTCCCAATTATTATTCTTTTTTAACTGAGTTCTTTTGCACAAGAGTATAGTGCTTTTGTACTTGATTAGTATAGTATAAGACAAAATTGAATGCTTATTCCATTTTGATTACGCTGTATTAATCTGTAGCATGATAACTCAGGAAATGTGATAGTTAAATTTCATTTGCAATTACTTTTTTAAATGTTATTTTATTCATTTTCTTATTTATTAGCTTTAATAAGTTCTTACCTTGTATCAGAGACGCCTATTCGGATGCGAGTTGACTTTATTAGCTTAACGGCTTGTCGGCTTTAAGTCATTCGTGTGAAAAGAGCTGCTATTTATGAGATGCCTACTGGAAGTCAAACCCATATCATTTTTAACATGTTCTAAGTTACGTTTTACTCATTCTCTACATAATGGTGTTTAAATCTATAGTTTATACCTTAACTGTTTAGAGGAAGCTAGATATCTGTTAATGGATCCAAGAATCCGTAAATGTTTATAATAAGATTTTTCATGAATCAGGAGCTGTTTAAGAAATGTCCTGGTAAGCAGGAGATCGATATATTCGAGATTGTCAAGTAGTAGATCCTCAGTTGGGTCTTCGGACAACACTGAGTAGTCTTGCTTATTTAATGAGGTGTAAACATCAAGTTTTATATGGTACATACGAAGGATTTGCATGTTGCAGTGGATTTTAAAAGGATTCTTAAAAGGTTTTATAAAGTTAAAATATAAAAAAAATTGATCTCGTCATTTGTTAGATTAAGTGTAGATCACTATATTCATATTATTAATTTAAACCCATTGTTATAATCACTATAGTTACCAAATAATTACTATTATTTTATATGTCAAATTAAACAGTTATCAAAATCTTGTAAATAGCAGCAAATTTTTTATATTAATAGATATTTTAATAGTACTAGTAAGAGGAAGAGTATGAGGAGATGTTGGAGAAAAAAAAACTCTAAAAGATAATTAGAAGTACGAATTACTAGGGAAGTTAGCGTTTACGGCTGCATGGGCAGATGTGAATACCAGCATCTATTCTAACAAACTGTTTTGAGAAACAGATTTTTTCCGAATATAGAATATGTTTGAATTATCCTACTAGATTAATTTCGAATCTCCAGATTTAATTTAAACCTAAAAAAACTAATTAAATAAAATAAAGCAGAAGGAGAATTAGGATAAGCTGGAGGAGTACTAGTTGTTGTAATGTTATAAATTAAAAAATTAATCTGTAGTCTTATATAATTATGAATAAATTAATCAAAAATAATTTTAATTTTAACTATCGTCTTTATAAAACAGTAATTTGTCTTGTATTTTGAAATAAAAATCAATAATTAAAATCAGGTATAATTTTTATAATAATATTTCTATTCATATTAAATTCTTACACACTAAAAACAGAATTTATCCAAACATTTATTAAAAATTATTGATAAATATAACAAGACAAGTATATTCAATAAATAATTTTAATAATTTTAGTATTTAAATCCGTATTTTCTTTTCCACTTATTAATGAAATGTTATATAATTAAAACACTTATAATTTAAATTAATTAATATTTTTCATCCATTGCTTTAATTATATATAAATATTATGTTTGTTTATTTCGCTTTATCTCTTTATCTATTTTTAATTATATAAATTTTATTTAATATATAGAATTGATGAAAAAGCAGTCATGTTTTGAATGTTGTTTATTATTGTAAGGTTAATGCTTTATGAAAATTAATCATTGATTCGATTTTATTTAAAATGTAGAAAACAATTTTATGAAAAACTTAATTAATATAAAAGAGTATTTTTTTTGTGATAAGTAAGTTGTAAAATTAAATTCAAATTCAAATTAAATATAGTATTTTAAGTATTAAAATTTTAGTTAAAAGTTTAAAGATGAAAAGCATCCTCGTTCTCTTAAGCGTTATAGCCGTTGCTCAAACCGTTGTTAAAGCTGAAACCCTTTCAGACTTTTAAAATTCCCTCTCTAATTTCAATGCTGGTGCCTGCACTTCACTCATTGATAACAACTCCAATGACAGAGATACCTGCTTGGTTGCTTGCACTGAGGCCTCAGCCTACATTTCCAAGATGTTCACATCAACTGAATACACTGACTCTAAATTCAACCCAGCTGAGTTCTTGTCCAAGTTAGGAGACTTCAACATTAAATTCTACGTACAAATGAATCAATGCAGACTCGTCGAGTTAATGCAAGCCTTCGACAAGAGAGATTCAGTCAAGTTGCAAAATTCACCATTACTATGGATATATGAAACTACACAATTTGAGCGAAAACTCTGAAGAAGCAGCAGAATTCTTAAGTTGTTTTGACGTATTCTCTATAGGAGAGCTACTCTGGCTACCGAGATTTCCTCTAACATAATAACAGATTAGTTCACCCAGAGCTCGACAAGAAGACTGAAGAAATTATCGCAGATATATTGGGTGTGGAAGTCTTCAGAACAACTATTGCAGAAAATGCCCTTGTAGGTTCTTATTCAGTGCTCACCAATAGAGAAGGTCCAGTACATCACATGTGCAGTGCTGCTGAGATTGATGAACTCTCTACTTTGCAAATACCGTAAACAAAGGAAGTGATGTCGTTGTTAGTGAATTAGTCGCAAATAATTGGTGTTCTTTTTGTGGCATCGATACTTCCGCAACTGAGCTTTCACTTATTGATGCTGTATTTAAAGTAACAGAAGCAGGAAAGAGTATTTTCAGCCAAAAAATAAGGGAACTCCAATCGATCAACTATCATGATAATTAAGCATATGAAGTGTATATGTATAATTATGGTATTCAATAAGATGATAATGGATTAAGTGAATTTAGTTTTACAACTTACTTATCACAAAAAAATACTCTTTAATCTAAATTGAGAGAATAATAATTTAAATTTATCAAGTTTTCTCAATCTATTGCTTATTTATTATTTTTAATTTGTTCGTAATTTTATAAATAAAGACGTTTAATTAATTAATCATTTTTATCAAAATTAATGAAATAAATAGCAATAAATATCTTCAGAAAAACAATCATTAAAATTTATCTATCTACATTATGAATTACAGATATTGTTTAAGAAACTATTATTAAATCTCCTGTATTGTTACCTTTAGATCTTTCTAAATGAAATCCCTCTATCTAATTTAGCTACTCATAGACTTTTATTAATCATATTAATAATGAAATACGCAAAGTAATTCAACTATGATGATTAACTAATTAAATTTTATTGGAATACAAAATAGTTCTTTATTTTTAATAAACAAATTAAAAAATCAATATTTTTAATAACTTAGAGTGCAATGGAAGCACTTATGAAGTACAGTTCTTTCAATCGAAATATAATTAAAAAGTATAAATATATATATATATATACTTACATGAGATTTGTCATTTTTAAGTAAAGCAGTAGTTGAAGAAGTCATTTTACATATAGAGCTCATAAGAAGTGTAGTAAGAATGATCATTGTGTTATTGTATATTTTAATTATTAATAGTATGCTTAAGAGTATATCACTAAGACTCCTATTATTTTATTTTTTATCAAATTATCGCGTTAATGCAGTTTTATAAACACTATTTAAGTTAATCAGTATTTTTATATAAACTTCATAGTCTTCTCTTACAATAAGTCTTCCTGATTATATGTGATTTTAATCCATTGGAATAATCGTCAATACTTTTTATGGCAAAAATTCAATCTATCAAATGCAAAAAATACCAAAAAATGCTTACTTACCATAATTTATTAAGAATTAAGTATAATTTTAGGGTAAATTTGATTTTGCTATTTTAACTAGATAAAGATTTGTTAATCCTATTCTGCATACAATTAAAATATTATTAAGTTTTGTATTTAAATCAGTGGATTTGGCATATAATATAGTAATTTATAGCACTCTATTCATTAAAATAAGCTAAGTTTACAAATTAGGCATGCAATATTTTGTTGGTCGGGAAGTATTTTTTAATTATCACAATTTTTAACCATTTTTTAATCTTTTATAATAATCTTCAAGCTTTAAATTAACTTTTCTTCTAGATATAATAAATATGATGATTTATTAATAGCTTTTTGCTGTGTTAATTTGAAATTTATAATAAAAGTAAATAAGAAATTGAATTACAAATATAAATAGTTTTATTTATGATCATTTTTGAATCAAAGTCCAGGTTATAAGATAAAAAAGAAAATATAAATTTCTCTAAACAAAAATATAAAATTCATAGGTATTCTTTTAATAACAAATTTATAATTATTAATAGACTTAAAGTTGAAATTAATTATTTTGTAGATCTATTATTTAAACGATCATTTTCATTGTCAATTAATTACCATAATTTGTTTTATATTTATGTTGATTTAGATAGTATAATTTAAACGGAATGATGTAGTTTAGTAACTTCATAGACATCTTCAATTATAAGATTATTTAAATTTATATGCGTTTTATCATGAGTAAATTACTAATGCTTCAATTGTCTATCTAAATTTCTTAATATTAGTATAAGTGTCTTAACTTGTCTTTAATTAAAGGTGGGGGGGACATTATTCAAACAATAATTAATAAAGGATTTAGTCGTATATACTTCACATATGTATAATGAAAATTCATAGAATAAATTATAATTAATTACCATTAAATATGAGAGTATTTTTATTAAATTCATGTTTTTGAATTGCAATCAAGCGATATGGTGTCCAACCTAAAGTATTTTCAGATTTACTTTGTAAGGATTTTAGAACTTTTTTTTATACATTTTTGTTATTTGATTTATTTCACATTTCTTTTCTCAATTATTATCAATTTGTAGCATTGCTTTAAATTATCAAATGGCGAAAACTCAGTTATTATGATTTTCTTACTTAGCAAAAACTTTACTTTAAAATTTAATTTTAAATTTATTATAGATATAGTATAATTCATAGACTTTTTCAACAAATAACAACTTATAATTATTTGGGTTCTATTTATTAACAGAATTTATTCGAATTACTACATTCTTTTTATCTCATTTTATATTTTACTTATTTATTTAATCGTATTAATTTTATTTAAACATGAAAAAATTATATATCTTCTACCTTACTCTATTCCTAATTTATACTTAATTTTACTCTCCAAGCCTCTAATTTCCAATGATCCATTTATTCAGCTAATCCTACTAAATATTATATAATTGGAGTTAATTTTTTTTTGCTTATTAACCATACTCAGATTAGTCAATTGTACTTTGACAGGAATTTTTCCCGATTTGTTTATTTGCTTTCACATTTAAATTAATTTGTTTTAATGATATATAATAATTTAACTTACTCTCACGCTTTTTCACAGAATTTAAACATAGTTTAGTATTTATTTCATTCCATAAATTGTTATATTTTTACAGATTTAGCAGATTATTATAGTTTTTAGTCAGTCATTTCTTCCATCAATTTTGACAAGAGATTTTCTTAATTCTTTAATCGAATAATAAGACATGCAGCTTAATTAAAGTAATTTTATATAGTTTTAATTAATTCTTCATTAAACGATGTTCTTACTTTTTAATTACTATTTAATTGAATTCCTTTTAGGGTAAGATTTTTTAAGAATTTTTTTTTGATTAAACAGGATTATTTGAATTAACTAAAAATTAACAATCAATATTGTTTTGTATTGTCAATAGAAAATTAAATAATACCGTTTTATAAAGGTTATTAATCTAAATTACTTTAATTGAAGTAATTTTAGAAGTGATAAGATTTGTTTTATTTCTTATTTAATTTACAAAAATTTTTGATTAATAATTCAAAAATATTATCACTCATAAATACGATAATTATAATCGTAAATATTTAATAAGAATTTTTTGGTTCTCTACTTGCATTTAAACAAGCAATTATTTGTAATTAGATATGCTACAAGTCCCTTTTATAAATTTATTGAATCAAATATTTTGAGAGGAAATCAGAGTTTTTATTAAATATATAATCCTAACAAGCTTTCGTGTTCTATGTATACAGTTTATTAATAAATATTTTATAAAATTTAAAATCTAACAGAAGTATATAGAAAAGCATAATGTTTCCCAAATTGTTTTATAATACTTCTTTGAATTTATTATAAAGTCTAAATAACTCATTGTGAATTCATAGAAATTAAATTTTAAATATCCTCTTTTTAGAAGTTTTGGAAATATTATTTTTTATAAAAAAAACAAATCGATGGCATGCACAGACCATCAACACTATTGCCAATATCAAATCATAACACATCTATCATTCAGAGATTTGCAATTACCAATTTCACTAGAAAGAAAGTCCAATCAAGCATAAAATATATTATCTGAAAATTAATATAAATAAACTACTGGTTATAATAAATAGGTATAAGTATGATAAAATAGAAAACAATTGAGGATAGAATATATTTAAAATATAAAATAACTGTAGCATTCATTTTCATAAATGTAAGCTATTTTATATCTTGTAAAAATATAATATAGTTTGATTTTTATAGAACACGTATTATATTTTAATATTTTACTTTTCAAATTCATTTGTATTTCTATAAAGATCCATAAACCGAAAAGGTTCTTGAATTAAGGGATATAATTGAATATCAAAGTTAACACCCTAGAATATTGTTTTTCATAGAGCAATTTGTATCATAATTATAATAAATAGGTGTCGTATTCTTGTGGTTTTGTAATCATAACATAAAATAACTTAAGATACTAACTTAATGCTTTAATAAGTATTAATATTTTTATGTGTAGAAGTCCCTTTAGTCTTCTTGTTCTTAGAGTTAATTTGATACACTATCAAAGGCGAGCTAAGCGAGGCAGTCGTTGCTTTCATCGTCAAGCTCATCTGACATATAAATTGAATAGTGTTCTTCTCCAGATCTATGTTAGTGTATTGAGTCAAGACAGCGATGAACGCCTCTACGATTGAAGGAGATAATGTGGGGATTGGTAAGAGTCTTGGAGGTGTGGACTGCACCCGGTAATGCATGCAGTCTACTGTACGAGATCAACAGTCCTGTTAGTGGGTTGGTTCTTGACGATGGTACAGACTTTGAAGAGCTAGTTCAACTGAACTGAAGTCGTGAGATGGGGTTTGTTGTTGTTGACATATAATAATGACACTAATACTCATAACTTTAATTTCTTTAGATAAGATTATATTGAAATTCATAATGTTATGAAGCAAACTATATCAAGTTGTTTAATCTATGCAAATAGTAATCAAGTGGAATGAGATCGTGAGTATTTTAACAAAATAATCATCGCCATACCTCATCAAGAAGTACTCTGTCAAGCATTTAAAGTTTATTCCTCATCTGCTATAAGATTCTTTTGATATAATCCATCATATAAATATTTTTCATATAAATTAAAATAATTTATTACTATATTTTTATCATTTAGATTTTATTTTTTATTTTGATAGCTGTTTTAATGTGATTTACATATTAATTTTAATTTGAATTAGTTATTTATTAAAAGTGGCATTGAATTCAAGTTCAATCTTGCAGAATTTAAAATCATCACTAGGCTTGCTGATTTCTATGCGACCTAGTCTGTAGATTTAACTGACATCTATACTTTATATTTTATTACCCATTATTTATTAAAATAATGATTATATATTTAATAATTTAGTACTTATCAGTTTCATTAATCAATAAATAAAAATATTTAGAATTTATGTATTTAGAATTTCTGGAAACAAAAAATAATCGTTAGTAACTTTAAAAAATAATTGAAGATTGAATTTATGAATGGGTTGAAGAGTATATATATATATATTTGTAATTATAAATGATTATGATTTAACTGATTTAACCTCATTAAATATTGAATTCATTAATTAAATGTTTATTTAAATAAAATGCGGTAGAAATAATTTCAATATTCTCATATTTAATATACTTTCAGAGTTTATTAAATGTTGGTATTAATTATTATATCGTGAAATAATTTATAACCTTTTATAATCATAGAAAAATCATCAAATTCACAGAACCCAAACAAATTTTATTTTCAAAGTTTGTGATTTTTGTAAACCGTATACTATTTGAACTTATAATAATGATAAAAATTAAGAAAATTAGTACATGTTATGAATTAAGAAAATAGTAAATATCAAGAATTTAAATACAAGAAAAATAAATACTTACGAGATCAATAAAAAATGAACGCCTAGAAGACAGTTTCATCCCTCCAGTAACACTCATATCAATTTCTATCTTTTCACAAATGCATTCCATTTCCTAATCTGTGTTCCATCCAGAGTTTCTGTCTAGCTCGATAATAACCACTACTAACTGGCACCTCTCTAGAAATTTTAAAAGTTAACTTTTTATCAATGACAATATCTTAACTCCATCATCCTCGCTGAATTTTTTTTTCCATTTTAATATTATCAATTTCATTTAATTAATTAATTATTAATGTACTTTTATATTCATAATTAAAAGAGCAATAATTATAATGTGATATAATAAATTTCGTTATTAAGAATAAGAAAATTTACCAGATTATTATCATCATTTAACAATATTAATTATCAAATTAATTATAATAATCCTGATATTAAAAAAATTTTCATAAATTAAACATAAAAAAAATGGTAATAAAACAAAGTGGTGCAAATAGTTAAGGCTAAGCTACAACTGTAACTTGGATTACTTTAGAGATTTATCAAGCAGCGATATAAATCCGAATTCTCGAAAGCTGAACATTGTCGTTCGCAGTCCTGGACTTCAATACATCGTACTGAAAAATGCGCCTAACTTCAGGGTAGATTTGCTCATTTAAATATCGCAGCATGAGGGGATTGTTTTGCGATAGATGTATTACGTTTAGTTAGCATCAATTTATGGTTACTATAGCTGCTGATATTTCATAAGGGGAGTAAATTTTGTACTAACAAATTTAGCCTAGATCCTTTTGGATTCTGAAGGTCCAGTTACTAATAATATATTACCGTGAACAACTTGTATATGAGTAACTAAGTATCCTTGGCAAGAATTATCCCTGGGGATCTCCTTGCTGATCACAGTAGCAAACTAATGTATCTAGTCACTTTGCCAGTATAAATAGATACTCCCCGCAGTGTAACTAGTCACGAAGTCTGTGTAGCTATTTATAGTCCTTGAGATAATTTTTGAAACTTAGATGCCGAAGTCCAGTACATCTAATCATATCCCCTTGAGTCTCTAGTTACATGACCCTGTGTAACTAGTTACTGCACCTATCATAACTAGTTACATAGACCATAATAAGTTGTTTCGGTAGCTATAACATTTATGATTTATAATAGGATATTTATAATTTTAATAAAAAACTTAATATATTAAAAAGTATTCTTATAGATCAGACACGGGAAGAGCTACAGCACTCACTTAAAATTTAAGTTACAAAAACAATATCTTTAAATTTTTTTTTATAGTGGTCCTGCCTGGTAAGACTGCAGGTGCCACAAGACAAGTGCTTCGCAGGGACACACAAGGAGGGGAACAAGAAACAGTAAAAGTGCTTGAAGATGAAGACGATGACGATGATGATGAAGACAAGATGCTTTTTTTAGAAATTTCCATTTTCACTTATATAATAAGTATTCTGATTAACTTTAATTAAATTATTAATTCACTAAATTTTTTCAAATTATAAATTAGGATTGTCTCTGCGTAATAATATTGGGAATATCCTAGCCAAGCTACTTAGTTACTCCGCATCAGTTGATCACGGTGATGCTAATACATCGTCTGCTTCCTCAACTATTTTAGGAAACGTGCACTTTAGTTACTGGGTTACAAAAATTCAAAAGAATTTAAGCTGAATACTTTTGGGAATAATTTACTCCCCTTATTGCCTCTCGTTTGCCCGATTAACAATGGACACATTGCAGTTCACTGCTTGTGATCAATTACAGGAATTTTCTCAATAGTGCGATAGAGTGAGGTGTAAAGATACCCTAAAGTGATCCATTTATTCCCGCTCAACTTCATATTGCCAGGAATTACTGACAACACTTACTCTGTGTAGGGTGAATAGAAAAATTTCCATTTCTCGATGTATTTCTATGATAAAGCTCTTATAAGTTAAATGACTTACACCATATTGTTCCTCATTATGGAATAACTACCATTTTTTTCATGTTGTATTTTAAAATATTTGTTTAAATTACACTATTATTATATTATTATTTCATAAAATAAAATATTAGTATGAAATAAGTCTTTATATAGTGAAAAAAGTGAAATTTGGAAATAATAGCAATATGGACAATATGTTTCTACTTAGCCTTCAATTAACTCATTCGATTAACCACGATTCCATTGAAATTAGTGTAATTTCTTTTCGAAATCTAACGTTGTTTTCAAAAGTTATGGACACTTCAGATTTATGTGCTGCTCAATGTAATTGGAGTCAAGTCTTTATATAGTAAATAGTGAAATTTGGAAATAATAGCAATATGGACAATATGTTTCTACTTAACCTTCAATTAACTCATTCGATTAACCACGATTCCATTGAAATGAGTGTAATTTCTCTTCGAAATCCAACGTTATTTTCAAAAGTTATGGACACTTCAAATTTATGTGCTGCTCAATGTAATTGGAGTCAAGTCTTTATATAGAAAATAGTGAAATTTGGAAATAATAGCAATATGGACAATATGTTTCTACTTAACCTTCAATTAACTCATTCGATTAACCACGATTCCATTGAAATGAGTGTAATTTCTCTTCGAAATCCAACGTTGTTTTCAAAAGTTATGGACACTTCAATTTTATGCTGCTCAATGTAATTGGAGTCAAGTCTTTATATAGAAAATAGTGAAATTTGGAAATAATAGCAATATGGACAATATGTTTCTACTTAACCTTCAATTAACTCATTCGATTAACCACGATTCCATTGAAATTAGTGTAATTTCTTTTCGAAATCTAACGTTGTTTTCAAAAGTTATGGACACTTCAGATTTATGTGCTGCTCAATGTAATTGGAGTCAAGTCTTTATATAGTGGAAAAAGTGAAATTTGGAAATAATAGCAATATGGACAATATGTTTCTACTTAACCTTCAATTAACTCATTCGATTAACCACGATTCCATTGAAATGAGTGTAATTTCTTTTCGAAATCCAACGTTGTTTTCAAAAGTTATGGACACTTCAGATTTATGTGCTGCTCAATGTAATTGGAGTCAAGTCTTTATATAGTGGAAAAAGTGAAATTTGGAAATAATAGCAATATGGACAATATGTTTCTACTTAACCTTCAATTAACTCATTCGATTAACCACGATTCCATTGAAATTAGTGTAATTTCTTTTCGAAATCTAACGTTATTTTCAAAAGTTATGGACACTTCAGATTTATGTGCTGCTCAATGTAATTGGAGTCAAGTCTTTATATAGTGGAAAAAGTGAAATTTGGAAATAATAGCAATATGGACAATATGTTTCTACTTAACCTTCAATTAACTCATTCGATTAACCACGATTCCATTGAAATTAGTGTAATTTCTTTTCGAAATCTAACGTTGTTTTCAAAAGTTATGGACACTTCAGATTTATGTGCTGCTCAATGTAATTGGAGTCAAGTCTTTATATAGTGGAAAAAGTGAAATTTGGAAATAATAGCAATATGGACAATATGTTTCTACTTAACCTTCAATTAACTCATTCGATTAACCACGATTCCATTGAAATTAGTGTAATTTCTTTTCGAAATCTAACGTTGTTTTCAAAAGTTATGGACACTTCAGATTTATGTGCTGCTCAATGTAATTGGAGTCAAGTCTTTATATAGTGGAAAAAGTGAAATTTGGAAATAATAGCAATATGGACAATATGTTTCTACTTAACCTTCAATTAACTCATTCGATTAACCACGATTCCATTGAAATTAGTGTAATTTCTTTTCGAAATCTAACGTTGTTTTCAAAAGTTATGGACACTTCAGATTTATGTGCTGCTCAATGTAATTGGAGTCAAGTCTTTATATAGTGGAAAAAGTGAAATTTGGAAATAATAGCAATATGGACAATATGTTTCTACTTAACCTTCAATTAACTCATTCGATTAACCACGATTCCATTGAAATTAGTGTAATTTCTTTTCGAAATCTAACGTTGTTTTCAAAAGTTATGGACACTTCAGATTTATGTGCTGCTCAATGTAATTGGAGTCAAGTCTTTATATAGTGGAAAAAGTGAAATTTGGAAATAATAGCAATATGGACAATATGTTTCTACTTAACCTTCAATTAACTCATTCGATTAACCACGATTCCATTGAAATTAGTGTAATTTCTTTTCGAAATCTAACGTTGTTTTCAAAAGTTATGGACACTTCAGATTTATGTGCTGCTCAATGTAATTGGAGTCAAGTCTTTATATAGTGGAAAAAGTGAAATTTGGAAATAATAGCAATATGGACAATATGTTTCTACTTAACCTTCAATTAACTCATTCGATTAACCACGATTCCATTGAAATTAGTGTAATTTCTTTTCGAAATCTAACGTTGTTTTCAAAAGTTATGGACACTTCAGATTTATGTGCTGCTCAATGTAATTGGAGTCAAGTCTTTATATAGTGGAAAAAGTGAAATTTGGAAATAATAGCAATATGGACAATATGTTTCTACTTAACCTTCAATTAACTCATTCGATTAACCACGATTCCATTGAAATTAGTGTAATTTCTTTTCGAAATCTAACGTTGTTTTCAAAAGTTATGGACACTTCAGATTTATGTGCTGCTCAATGTAATTGGAGTCAAGTCTTTATATAGTGGAAAAAGTGAAATTTGGAAATAATAGCAATATGGACAATATGTTTCTACTTAACCTTCAATTAACTCATTCGATTAACCACGATTCCATTGAAATTAGTGTAATTTCTTTTCGAAATCTAACGTTGTTTTCAAAAGTTATGGACACTTCAGATTTATGTGCTGCTCAATGTAATTGGAGTCAAGTCTTTATATAGTGGAAAAAGTGAAATTTTGAAATAATAGCAATATGGACAATATGTTTCTACTTAACCTTCAATTAACTCATTCGATTAACCACGATTCCATTGAGATGAGTGTAATTTTTCTTCGAAATCCAACGTTATTTTCAAAAGTTATGGACACTTCAATTTTATGTGCTCAATGTAATTGGAGTCAAGTCTTTATATAGAAGATAGTGAAATTTTTAAATAATTGCAATATGGACAATATGTTTCTACTTAACCTTCAATTAACTCATTCGATTAACCACGATTCCATTGAGATGAGTGTAATTTCTCTTCGAAATCCAACGTTATTTTCAAAAGTTATGGACACTTCAAATTTATGTGCTCAATGTAATTGGAGTCAAGTCTTTATATAGAAAATAGTGAAATTTTGAAATAATAGCAATATGGACAATATGTTTCTACTTAACCTCAATTAACTCATTCGATTAACCACGATTCCATTGAAATTAGTGTAATTTCTTTTCGAAATCTAACGTTGTTTTCAAAAGTTATGGACACTTCAGATTTATGTGCTGCTCAATGTAATTGGAGTCAAGTCTTTATATAGTGGAAAAAGTGAAATTTGGAAATAATAGCAATATGGACAATATGTTTCTACTTAACCTTCAATTAACTCATTCGATTAACCACGATTCCATTGAAATTAGTGTAATTTCTTTTCGAAATCTAACGTTGTTTTCAAAAGTTATGGACACTTCAGATTTATGTGCTGCTCAATGTAATTGGAGTCAAGTCTTTATATAGTGGAAAAAGTGAAATTTTGAAATAATAGCAATATGGACAATATGTTTCTACTTAACCTTCAATTAACTCATTCGATTAACCACGATTCCATTGAAATTAGTGTAATTTCTCTTCGAAATCCAACGTTATTTTCAAAAGTTATGGACACTTCAAATTTATGTGCTCAATGTAATTGGAGTCAAGTCTTTGTATAGAAAATAGTGAAATTTTGGAATAATAGCAATATGGACAATATGTTTCTACTTAACCTTCAATTAACTCATTCGATTAACCACGGTTCCATTGAAATGAGTGTAATTTCTCTTCGAAATCCAACGTTATTTTCAAAAGTTATGGACACTTCAAATTTATGTGCTGCAAGTAATTGGAGTCAAGTCTTTATATAGTAAATAGTGTAATTTTGAAATAATAGCAATATGGACAATATGTTTCTACTTAACCTTCAATTAACTCATTCGATTAACCACGATTCCATTGAAATTAGTGTAATTTCTTTTCGAAATCCAACGTTATTTTCAAAAGTTATGGACACTTCAGATTTATGTGCTCAATGTAATTGGAGTCAAGTCTTTATATAGTAAATAGTGTAATTTTGAAATAATAGCAATATGGACAATATGTTTCTACTTAACCTTCAATTAACTCATTCGATTAACCACGATTCCATTGAAATGAGTGTAATTTCTTTTCGAAATCCAACGTTATTTTCAAAAGTTATGGACACTTCAATTTTATGTGCTCAATGTAATTGGAGTCAAGTCTTTATATAGAAAATAGTGAAATTTTGAAATAATAGCAATATGGACAATATGTTTCTACTTAACCTTCAATTAACTCATTCGATTAACCACGATTCCATTGAAATGAGTGTAATTTCTCTTCGAAATCCAACGTTATTTTCAAAAGTTATGGACACTTCAAATTTATGTGCTCAATGTAATTGGAGTCAAGTCTTTAGATAGAAAATAGTGAAATTTTGAAATAATAGCAATATGGACAATATGTTTCTACTTAACCTTCAATTAACTCATTCGATTAACCACGATTCCATTGAAATTAGTGTAATTTCTTTTCGAAATCTAACGTTGTTTTCAAAAGTTATGGACACTTCAGATTTATGTGCTGCTCAATGTAATTGGAGTCAAGTCTTTATATAGTGGAAAAAGTGAAATTTGGAAATAATAGCAATATGGACAATATGTTTCTACTTAACCTTCAATTAACTCATTCGATTAACCACGATTCCATTGAAATTAGTGTAATTTCTTTTCGAAATCTAACGTTGTTTTCAAAAGTTATGGACACTTCAGATTTATGTGCTGCTCAATGTAATTGGAGTCAAGTCTTTATATAGTGGAAAAAGTGAAATTTGGAAATAATAGCAATATGGACAATATGTTTCTACTTAACCTTCAATTAACTCATTCGATTAACCACGATTCCATTGAAATTAGTGTAATTTCTTTTCGAAATCTAACGTTGTTTTCAAAAGTTATGGACACTTCAGATTTATGTGCTGCTCAATGTAATTGGAGTCAAGTCTTTATATAGTGGAAAAAGTGAAATTTTGAAATAATAGCAATATGGACAATATGTTTCTACTTAACCTTCAATTAACTCATTCGATTAACCACGATTCCATTGAGATTAGTGTAATTTCTTTTCGAAATCTAACGTTGTTTTCAAAAGTTATGGACACTTCAATTTTGTGTGCTCAATGTAATTGGAGTCAAGTCTTTATATAGTGGATAGTGAAATTTTTAAATAATTGCAATATGGACAATATGTTTCTACTTAACCTTCAATTAACTCATTCGATTAACCACGATTCCATTGAAATGAGTGTAATTTCTTTTCGAAATCCAACGTTATTTTCAAAAGTTATGGACACTTCAGATTTATGTGCTGCAAGTAATTGGAGTCAAGTCTTTATATAGTAAATAGTGTAATTTTGAAATAATAGCAATATGGACAATATGTTTCTACTTAACCTTCAATTAACTCATTCGATTAACCACGATTCCATTGAAATGAGTGTAATTTCTCTTCGAAATCCAACGTTATTTTCAAAAGTTATGGACACTTCAAATTTATGTGCTCAATGTAATTGGAGTCAAGTCTTTATATAGAAAATAGTGTAATTTTGAAATAATAGCAATATGGACAATATGTTTCTACTTAACCTTCAATTAACTCATTCGATTAACCACGATTCCATTGAAATGAGTGTAATTTTTCTTCGAAATCCAACGTTATTTTCAAAAGTTATGGACACTTCAATTTTATGTGCTCAATGTAATTGGAGTCAAGTCTTTATATAGAAAATAGTGAAATTTTAAATAATAGCAATATGGACAATATGTTTCTACTTAACCTTCAATTAACTCATTCGATTAACCACGATTCCATTGAAATTAGTGAATTTCTTTTCGAAATCTAACGTTGTTTTCAAAAGTTATGGACACTTCAGATTTATGTGCTCAATGTAATTGGAGTCAAGTCTTTGTATAGTAAATAGTGAAATTTTGAAATAATAGCAATATGGACAATATGTTTCTACTTAACCTTCAATTAACTCATTCGATTAACCACGGTTCCATTGAAATTAGTGTAATTTCTCTTCGAAATCCAACGTTATTTTCAAAAGTTATGGACACTTCAAATTTATGTGCTCAATGTAATTGGAGTCAAGTCTTTGTATAGAAAATAGTGTAATTTTGAAATAATAGCAATATGGACAATATGTTTCTACTTAACCTTCAATTAACTCATTCGATTAACCACGGTTCCATTGAAATGAGTGTAATTTCTCTTCGAAATCCAACGTTATTTTCAAAAGTTATGGACACTTCAATTTTATGTGCTCAATGTAATGGGAGTCAAGTCTTTATATAGAAAATAGTGAAATTTTGAAATAATAGCAATATGGACAATATGTTTCTACTTAACCTTCAATTAACTCATTCGATTAACCACGATTCCATTGAAATTAGTGTAATTTCTTTTCGAAATCTAACGTTGTTTTCAAAAGTTATGGACACTTCAGATTTATGTGCTGCTCAATGTAATTGGAGTCAAGTCTTTATATAGTGGAAAAAGTGAAATTTGGAAATAATAGCAATATGGACAATATGTTTCTACTTAACCTTCAATTAACTCATTCGATTAACCACGATTCCATTGAAATTAGTGTAATTTCTCTTCGAAATCCAACGTTATTTTCAAAAGTTATGGACACTTCAAATTTATGTGCTCAATGTAATTGGAGTCAAGTCTTTATATAGAAAATAGTGTAATTTTGAAATAATAGCAATATGGACAATATGTTTCTACTTAACCTTCAATTAACTCATTCGATTAACAACGATTCCATTGAAATGAGTGTAATTTCTCTTCGAAATCCAACGTTATTTTCAAAAGTTATGGACACTTCAATTTTATGTGCTGC